>JACCIB010000265.1:0-211725 GCA_018906965.1 Philotrypesis tridentata
CCACCCTTTTGAATAATCAATTCGTTCGATAATCCCTCCGAGTCTGCAGCTTCCACAGCCAGGGCGGAGTTGCGTTTTTCTTCTACAAAGAATAAATATCGTCGTAAAACACTCAAATAATCTTTTAAACGTTCTTGCTCGTTTGGGTACGTTCTCGAATGTTTCTCTTTTCATCGTCCAAACGTGTGAGATGATTTCTTGCAGTCTGCGTAGACCCAAACGCAGCGGGGGTGCTGCTACTGTCTACATGGTCCGATGTAGGAGCCGCTGCCGCTACTGTCACAGTATGGGGTGTGCTGGCCTCTCTCTGTATTCTGTCGAGCTGCTCTTTTGTATTAATACCATTTTCTTTATACTCGACATTATAAATAATTTTACCGGAACATTGACAGTACACCCTCTAGTATCGGTGACAATAAGAATGGAAGAAAACTGCCACCTTTTTGCACAATGACGCGTTTTTTACTTTTCCATGAGTTTTTATTTTTTGCTTTAGAGGCAAGTTTTCTTAAAATGTTTTTGTGTTTTTTTAGTTTACTTTTTGATGATTTTTCAACCACTGTACCGTGCAAAACGTTTAACGCACACTCGCAAATGTATTTAATTAATTTTTTGTTGGCTACTTTTAAAAGAGCTATACGTTGATTTTATCCGAATGTCTGAGAGCGTCCAATAGTGCGCCTCGGCATGGTTGTTTCAGGACTGAAGAATATCGCCCTGCGTTTGGCTATTTTACATTAAATAGATTGTTCGAGAGAGCTAGTCGTATACTTTGGTAAGTAAATAATTTGGTGCTCGTCGTCGGGGAAAATGGCCGTTCTGAAGCAAAACTCATCCGGCGTGCTCTGTTTGCAGTCAATCATCAAGTAGCCAAAAGGTTTCGTAGTTGCATCTTGATACGCCTCTTTTAAAAACTTTGGGTCTTCGGGGTAGACTTGGCGAGCCAGATGTTGGATCTGTGCGCGGTCTCGAGGATTTTTAAACAGTACAATGTACGAGGCGTTGAGACTTATATCTCGAGCGTGTGTCCCCTTGTGAAACAAATTCTGCGTTATAAAAAATACTGATATTCCCTTGTGATGCGAGCCTTTCGTAAAGAGATACACGATGACGTGATTCGAAGCTTTGCGCATCAAGTCGTCGATTATCAATAACTTTTTCAGATGTGGATCGTTTGAATAGTCCTCGAGATTTGGCAGGCTTTGGCGAAACTCTATAGTTTTACCGTTATTAAAAAAATTTTCGCTGTTGTAACCGTCTTGCCACTCTGCATAGTAGAACAAAATTCTATCAAATTTTACGTTGGCCATCTGATCGAGAAAATTTAAAAAACGTGTTATAAAAGAGGATTTTCCACAAGACGTTGGACCGAATATTATACTCGTCCAAGGATGAGACCAACGAGTATCCATATCGACGATGATACTGCCGCAACAGCGAAATTTAAACTAAATTAATTTTTCCGAATCAAGCATATATAGTCGGCGGCGGCGGCGGCGGCAGCGGTACGGGGACAAGCTGCTGAGCCGGGCGCGGCGAGCGGGGCTTGTTTTGCTAGCGTCGAAATTTAAAAAAGGCTAGTAGCGGTCTGTTTAAAGCTACGTTAGCCGCTAGTGGTGCTAGTGTCGAGCCGCCTGCTTCATACTCTTAGCGGGGGCTTGTAACTCGAGAAGCCTGAGACGTTCTCATTAGCTTTCAGTTGTTTGCTATACTAGCGGCGGGACTACCCTCGACAGTTCCCCACCGCTCGTGAAAAAAATGGCTTCTGTCTCTCTTCTCGACATAGGTTATTGTAACATCGATACACTTTTACATCAAGAAAAGGATCTACGGCTTTCTTGTTTCAAAACACCCTCGTCCTTTTACATGCAACTTATCGAAGAGGATGATACGTACGCACAGCTAGAGGCTGATATGACAGACTACTACAATATTTTACCCATGTACTACTATTGTCCAGTTACAGGAATGTTACAAACAGAAGATACATGAATTAAAGGTGAAAAATTAAAACTGCAACTTTTACGACAATTCATTATCGCGTGAAAAATAATTTTCATTTTCATTTATGTAGCCAAAGATGATGATTGCTTTACGAGTAGCTGGAAAACCAGTGCGCTGCATAGTAAAACAAGATACACGCAAGTGTCTGGCTTTCGATACGGGAGAGCATTACGAGATCTCGAGTTTACACGAAACGATGGGGATATACGAACTTGAAGAAGAATTTCTGACACTGCCGCCCCGAGCCGTTTTGTGTGCTCTAGACTGTACTGGGCCCCATGCTGTGCACGGCGGGCGTTGGACCGACACTGCGTGCAAGATATTCAAGCGCGTTACGGGCGGCTACAGTCTTCATGGCATTTTCACTAATAAAGGCTTCTTACCGAATTCTGCCTACATCTTGCTTGTCAGCATAGGTCTCTCTGCTGTGCACGTAAATCTCATCTTACCTGCTTTCAATGTCGCTGTACACGACGCCCGAGGCCTTCGCCACCCAATTTATACGCGCGACAAACCATTGAATACTGTAGATATTTTAGATGTAGAATATATGGAAGAACAACAGCAACAACAACAAATTTATTAGTGTGTATATGTGTAAATGAATCAAAGGCGGTAAATAGAAAAATATTATTTTTTAATAAAATGTAATTAGTAAATAAATTTTTGTACATAAAAATAATTTGTATTAATCATCCATCTCAATATATGTAGTTTTAAATTCAAACGCTTCGTCTATCGCAACGCTATTTTTACTCTGCCTAACTTTTTCGAAAATATTCATTACATCCTCAAACTTTAATTCTTTAACGAATCTAACAGACACCCAGATTTTACCATTTACAAAACTCGGGCAATTAACAGTCACCCCAATTTTATCTGTTGGTTTTTTAGCATATTTTTTTAAATGCTCTACAATCTCCTGAAAAGCTTGATCTATCCATTCGCTAGGGTCGACGTTAGGTGGTACCGGTTTAAATTTAAACACTGTTATGCGGTCTTGCACCTTCATATCATCGCTTTTCTGTATCACATAGTCATTGACAACGCGAATAGCGTTATTATCCGCATCGTCTGAAAAATAGTAAAAGCAAAATACTCTTTTTTTATACAAATTTATTGTATTTCAGTACAAAATATATTTAAATCAAACATACAATTTTTTACATTAAAAATAATTGTTTACATTATTAAAATTTTTCGCATTATAATTTTCGACCATTTGCAGAAAAGTATTAAAATTAATGATTGCGCTTGTCAGATAGTTTTATCTGAAACCCTTAATTTTACATATATCGTGAACCGAACCATCGGCTTTACGTATACGATACACGTAAAATTTTGGGCCTCCCGTGACAAAGCATTCGATATAAGCTCCCGGGCCATAGTCTGCCAATTCGTTCGTAAGCTGACCAAGATATGGCCCCGTCGGAGGCTCGTACGACCCATCGCATTTAGTCGTATATATGATTGAATCGGTGTCGTAATACAATACACGCGTTCCTAACTTGTATAGATACGAGTACAATGTTAATCGCGCCTGCGCTGTAGTATACGCAGCAACGACTACGCTCGTGCATGGTGAGTTTGACTCCACCTGATCGATGTATTTCCAATTTATATGAAAAGCATCCTCACTTGCCCATTCGAGTGCCTCGACAACAATGCCGGGGTCGATAATAAATTTTGAGAGTTCTTCACGCCCCCGAACTATACTAGTCTGAGACAGATTGCCTCTCTGACCGAATTTACCCCAAAGCGTATTTAAACATAATTTTGCAACAGCGCGTAGCCCCGAATTTTTCTCTATTTTATTCAAATCTAATTTAATACCCTCCTCGCGCTCGTAGTCGTCAACGTACTGTCTTTTGTCCGCATCGGTCACGACGTTCGCGGGAAAGCCCGAGCTCTCTTGTTTAATTTTTAAAAACGTATTTAAATAACCGGTAAATAAACCGCCAGTGCCTGTATCGTGGTTATACTGAATGATGGAATACTGCCATATAATGCTTATATTCTTTAATATATAGCCATGTTCCAGCGCCTTTTGTATCTCAAGAGTGACCCACGTACCGCTCAAAATTCTATCCTTTTCATTTTCGTGGCAACACTCGCCTTGTCTCGACTCTACGCAGCACGAGTGGCAGAGGGGGAAGAGCAGACGGTTGTGCATGTGGTACGGTAACAGCGGGTGGTATAGGTCTCGCGGCGGTAGGATCTCGCACTGTACGAGGCTTTCGACGTTTCGACTAAACGTTTCAAAATTTTCACCGGTGAGCTCGCGGCACATAATACCGATATATACTTTTGGATGACCGACAGGATACACACCCGTCTTGCAGATGTACGGGTACAGAGAGCAAACGTCGACATATCGGATTTTCTCACCGGGATCTACTTGTAAAGAGTCACGACGTTACCAGTCCGACCGCCGTAAAAAGCCGCCCGAGGATTCAACGAAACATTTCTCTTTGCTAGAGGATGATTTTTTATTAATGTTTGAAAATCTGCGTTTATTACTAGGGGGTTTTCTGAAAATCGCATTCCCACATCTCGATAAGCGTGTATCCATACGATTGTATTCACCGAGACATAATAACGGTGTTTTCGTAACACAACTCAAATGTTGTTTTATCGACAAGAGCTCGCGAACGTTCGTTTTTATAACATTTTGGGCATCCGTGCCTGTAGCACCCGTGAAACTGATAGACTACGCCTTTAGCATTATCTACAGGTAAAAACCCGTCGACAATCGGGCCCTCGATCAAACGATATTCTTGACTACGCCCGGCGTGTACGATATCGCGACCGACTCTATGCTCTTCCCACAAAAGCCACTCTATATACTTTTGTGAGTGATTGCCTGCTCGTAAATATCCTTGAGCGGGTACAAGACCTATTGTGTCTCGCTCTAGGAAATTTTTTCTATAGACCCGAGAGCAGGCACTTGCGAGGGTCACACTTTCGGCAAACGGGTCGACATTTGCTACATCTAAGAAAATTTGTCGAAACCGCATACAACCCTGGCGTAAGATGATGACGTCTTGCTGACAGTACTCGAGTAATTCTTTTTTTAAATCGAAAACAAAGTCTTCAGAAATCGAGGCATACCACTCGTAAAAGTTTGTGCGTTCTTGCAGCGTCATCGCGTCGGGGCTACAAGTTTCGGCCGGAAAATATACACCTTTATAATTTTCGTTTTCGACGGTATTAAAACGATGTGGAAAATATCCTTTCTTAATGCCCTCGGCGAGCCCAAAAGTTTTCGGAAAAGATGCGAGTTTTGATGGTATATAACTGAAGGAATCTATGAAAATCGTTTTTCCTATCTGCATTTTTATTATATTATGCCCGTTTAAAATAACGTCATGGTTTTTTGCGTTGTCAACTAAATATTTTAAAATAAATTGCCCATCGAAGGCTTTCGCGTTATGGGCGATGCAGATAAAAGAAGAAAAACCGCTCTTCTTCTTTGCACGAACAGCAAAATCGACAAAAAGTCCAAGGCTCTCTGGGCCTGAAAACACGTGCTCGCGCACCCCGCAAAAGGTGCATAGAGTCAAAGACTCATCTGCGAAACACGCGTCGCAGCAGACCTGTGCGACGCACAGTATCGGTTTCAAAATTTTAACGTTGCTTTCGTTTAGACTTTCTTCGCGAGTTTCAAAATCATAAAAAATAAAGCAGTTTTCGGGGTGCGTTTTTGTTTTTTGTTTGAAAGCGACTGTTTACATCATACATAAATCATTCGACGAGTGAATTCCGCGGCACGTTTTGCAGTAAGCTTTACCACATTGATGTTTCTTGTTAAAATTATTAACGAGGCGCGCGCATGTTTTACATATGCGATAATTTAAGCATAAAGATGTAGATCTGTTTTGCTTTGACGTGTTTTCTTTTTTACTATGAGACATTGAACCTATTTCTCGATGATTTTTGAAACACCCATCGTTGTAAAAACTACGGCCGCAATCATTGCATTCAATATTTTTACCTCCATCAACGATACATTTCGGTGTCGTAAAACACGCATCGCATATAGAGTTGCATGCATGTTGCTCGATACTTTTGTATGAAAAGTTACAGGGTTCACAAAAAAATAATCTACTACGAACGCTTAATAAATTCAATACAAGGTCGAAATGCTCCCGCTCGCGATATGCCATAATGTTCATAATTTTTTCAAACGGATCTTTTTGCGTGCCATCGAAAAATAATGGTGTATCTTTTTTTCTGAAAGTTTCGTAAATGTAAATACGAATTTCTTTTGAAAAAACTTTTGAAATTTTTCGAGTTCGCAGAGTCCACATCCTCGATCTTGTGCGAGTTCAACACCCGATTTTATCATTAGTCGCAATGCGCGATATTTTTGATGCGTCAGTTTTTCTTTTATATCGCGCCATTCCTTAGCCCATTCGGGTGTCGCGTCTTTTCGAATAAATACTTCGCCACAAACCAACGCATGCGGTAGACACAAGTTGTCGTCGTTTTTTATGGATAAAATACTACGTTTATCTAGAATATTTTCCATATTGCCTCTACTACCGCCTTTTCCCTCAAAACGTCGAACCATTCGGTATCAAAATCATCAACTCACCCACTCGAAATCGCGACCGAATTCTCACTATACATGCACGAATATTCATTAGAATTATTTTCGAAAACTACCATTCTGAGGTGACAGCCGGTCCGAGGATCATTGCGAGGGCTGGCTGCGGGAGATTGTTGACCTGCTACTGCTTCGGCCTCTTCCTACTTGGACCCGAGAGACCCCCTGATGCGTCGAGTCCTGACTGGTGTAACTGCAGCCACTGCTACACATTTCTCTGTGCACATCCACATGCATCAACACTTTCGTACCGCATGCACTATTATTTTTTTCACAATCTTCACTATTATTATTTTGTTTTTTTTTTAGGCCTTTCAACAATGTCGTCCTTGCTCTGTGCTCGTGATCCAACATCTAAAATTAATAAAAAATTAGTTTAAGAATTACGACGAAATATTTGAATTAAAATTACTAACAATTAAACCTCGGCCGGCCCTCGAAACGCCTCAAACGCTCTGTACACGTCATCTCCCGATGGTGGGAATGACTTTGGATCATTGTAAAATTCTGTAACGATCCATTCAAATACACGTGTTGCTGTCGTCCGAGGAGCTGGTAGCCAAGGCGCAATTATCATATCCTCACACGCTATGATTAAAACGCGTAGACATAAGAAAATGATGTAGGAAAAAATATAAAATTGATTGCTCACCTCGATAAGCAGCGAGAGCCACTTCTCGACATTTTTCAATGTGTTCAGAGGGTGTGGTATTCTGCTGTGTACCCAAATTCATCACAAGCTGCGGCCGTCGTCGGTCCATTCTCCGCGTGTCGTCTGCGCTGATTTCGTCGTCGGGGCTCATCACGTTTTGTATCATCGACATGATCTCGACGATCTGAGCCCACACTTCGCTCATAATGCTCAACACAAATTAACGTGGTTCTTCGCGAACTGTGTCCAGGGCATGCAGACGTCCTATAAAAAACATGAATTATTTTTAAATTTATATTAAAAATATGTAAAAAATACTTTAAAAAATGTTAAACTTACGCAATTCGTAAAACCGCTGCATAAGAGGTTGTGCATAATTATCAATGTCGATCCTGTCGTCGGCAGTGAGACACCGCCCCGCGAGATAAATCGCTAAATCACTTTGGTTGATGCACACGTCGTACATAGTAAACACATCCTTTAGATCTATGAATGCGAGTATATAAAAATACTCAAACACTACACACACATGCTGGAAGGTAGCCACAATCTTTTTTGCCTCGGAAGTTGGCATTTTTAAATATAATTCACAATTACGTACAATCACTAGACACGAGAACTTTTACTACCAACGAGCTGCTCGCTCTGCGTTTCTGGAAAAGATTAAAGCTCGACGCGACGACACTCCGCCTTTTTATAATAGCCAGCATACTAGTTTACTACAGTTTCCGACCTACATCTGCATACACACCCCCTGCAGAAAACTTGCGAGCATCGTCGCCACTTGATCTCGTGAGAATTATCTCTGTAAACCATCCATGTTAAAAAATCTCCCTTAGAGAAAAGGACGTGAAACACTTGTCTCAGGCTTGGTTTAGAGTTCTTTACGCCCCCCTGAAAACTTTGAGAAAAATCGTGTATCGACGACTGAAATCCACCGAAAAAATCTAGCTCGGAAAAACGAACATACATCTAAATAGACAGCTGTGTATCTCCTAAGAGTCACTGCTTAAAAAACACATGTGGGTCACCACACACGTGCGAGTATAAATCGGGCGAGTTATATGAGTGTGTATGTGAGGGTGCAATGATTGGAGGAGAGGGGTGGCGCCAGATGTCGTGATTTAAAACAGAGGCACATGCACGAGGTTTTTCCGATGCATACTCATTTTCCTTGGGAAAAGTGTCAGTTTACAACTAGCCATCGCAGCGATCTCACTAAAATATATAACGCTTCTGGAGTAAATTAGTCATGGCGCAGGAAATGCTGAAAAGAAAGAACAAAGATTTTGAAAACGAAGATGGAAATAAGAAAATAACCATGACACGTAATAGAGAAATAAAATCACCGATAGTCGGATTGTTAACAACAGTATATTCTTTAAACAAGTCTGGTTCAAAAAGAATTAGTGTAAGTTTAGTGTACGATGAAGATGTTGATATTTTCAAACCATCGATTCAGCTCATAAACAACCAATTTTCTCATAGTTTCCCATTAAGTTCCGGAGCATGGATGACTCTCGTAGACAATCTTGAAAAGATTACCAAATATTTTGATTGCGTTTACGATGATTTACCAAGCATCGCTTTGGACATCGAGACCGAGTTGCGCTTCACAACTTCTTACGGCATGAAATCAATTCTTTTTGCGAAAACAATCAACGAATCGGAAAATAAGAAGAAAGATTTTTATTCGCCTGGCGTTGTTCTGCAGATGACGAGTTTTGAAGGTATCAAGCGGGCTTCTGTTTGTGTCGAGGAGCGTTTTCATCGTTTAGAACGTATCAGCGATGCAGCGAACAGGTGCAAGGAGTACACCGCACTAGAAGTTTCTAACATTGCTACAGCCGAGGAATATTCCAACGATAGGTTATTAACAGCGTGCATCGAAGAAAATACAGACAATATTCGAGAAAAAGTTTCACAGCGATTTGCAAAACCAATAGATATCTATTTTAAAAATTATTATTTCGATATTTTTTATAAAGAATTGACAACTGTGTACATAAAAATTTTACAAAAATGTATATCAAAATCATCTGAAAAAAATATGTAAAACGATTGTAAACTAAACAATACATTTTTCTTGAATAAACGAAATTTTCTAAAAAAAATATTCATTCTATTTCAATATTCACAACACCCAAGAATTTCCTCTCGTACAGACAAATGCTCTCGTTTCTAATTTGAAATACATTTTCCAGCCACTTAAAGTGTACCAGATACTCGCATCCTAGAGTTTTGTACGCGAGGTCGGGTTACGAGCTCCCCTCGGCAAGCTCCGCTCGCCTAGTTTCGGGAATCATATATACATAGATAGACTCGGGTATAACGCCCTCCCCTGTATAGATATAGTCCAATGCTTTTCCGGACTTTTGAAAATTCTCACTTGTCGCGTGGCAGAAGACGAAGAGCGCATGCGTCGTTTATAACGTTCCCCCGGCTGAGATTCGGCTCCAGACACCCCCAGTCTCTCTGTTTCGGGATTTTGAAAATTTTCAGTTGCGCTCTACTCTCTCTCCCTCTCTCAGCCTGCTGTCGAAAATTCTAGACGCATGCGCTCTTTGCTCTCTCGGGGTATAACGTCCCCCGGCTTTGTTTCCTTTTCAGACATCCCCACTCTCTCTGTTTCGGGGCTCGTGACTAGAGTAGATGTCTGTATATATATATATAAATATACTCAGGTATAACAGACCTGAAGCTATGTATAGATATACTCTCTCTGTTTCGGGACTTTGAAAATTTTCATCTCTCTCTCTCTCTCTCTCTCTCTCTCTCTCTCTCTCTCTTTCTCTCTCCCAGGCGGCGGTGGCGGCGCGGCGCGGGTCCAGCTCACCTCCGTTACGGAGAGCTCCAGCGGGTAGCGCGCGGGCGCGGGTCCAGCTCACCACCGCTACGGAGAGCTGGGGTGGCGCGCGGACCCACTCGCGAGCTCCCTCCCCCCACCCAGTTCCCTCGCGCACGTGATTGGCTCCGCACACGTGTTCGTTTGTAACGCACCCTCCGTGACGTCACTACACCGGATGTCTGGCGCCACTAGGCCACGCCCACGTCGGCGGGGTATAACGTCCCCCTACTACTAACGAAAATTTAGCAAAACCAAGACTCGAGTTGCCGTATGGTGTATAATTATCTGCCATTTCATCAAGTTTGCTTATTATTATTAAGTAAACATCTCCTGGAAATACATTTGAATAATATTGCAAAATGACATTTAAAGAGACATTTAATTATTAACTTCATACTTCGTGAAATAGTTCATAATTATATAGCGGAGAGCAACAGTGTCTTGGTTTTTCAAAAGCTATTCCCTGCGTCTGCGATGTTACGGAGCGCGAAATTTCAATGTTTAGTTGACGTTCCGTTAAAGGACGTATCCATTAAAATTATAGAATGAGTTTAGTTGCTTGATAAATCAAAATGTTTTTGCCATAGTTTATCATGGACTAATCATACGTTACCGAGATGAATATAAAAACAGCAGTAAATGCGAAAAACACATGAATACGCTTCGATCATTTTAACAAAAGATAAAAAAAGTCAATCTTCGCCACGCGTTAAAAAGCCAAGCGCGGGCAAAATCCATTTTTTTCAACGTACCCTCAATTCCATCGATTTAGATGTCAATTCCGCGCGAGGAGGAAACCTGATTCAGCCGACGTTTTCTCCAGCGCTTCATGAAAAGTTCCCCAGCGCAAGCTTTCGATACGCTCACTTCTCAATCTTGGCTGATTCTCTTTGAGGTCAAGGTATCGACGTATGCGCATATAGATAGTCATTTCCATATGCAATGGATGATTTCTATCGCGGCGTATAGATCGCTGGTATGCCTTCTGACACTGAGAGCTCGTTGTATTAATGTCGCGACGTCGGCGGCGGCTCTTTCGTATACGCGTTACAACTATATTGATATCGTTTCAAGGAGCTCAGTTGGCATACAATCGACAATTGAGATCCAGACGGTCGTCGATGTTCTCGGATCTGATTTAATTGATTCGTTGGATCTTGAAGTTTCCGCGAACCCGGAGGAACTTGATAGAAGTGTTTGTGAAGGTATACGAATGTGCGCGGGTCGAAATGGAAAATTTATATGCGTGAAAGTATGTGGAAAGAGATTAAAATTCAATTGAAATTTCGGCCGATGTGTCAATGTTTAATAATTATAGGAATAATATTGGTTACTAATTGTATAGTTATATATATTAAAATGAATTCGTGACTGTTAAATGTAATTAAAATACAATAGATACATTCAACAATAATGATTGTTAAGTTCGAAAATTAATATTATCAATCTGAATTTTAAGTACGAGCGCTTCCATACAGAACGCTCTTTGCACGGATATTCTACTTTGGTCAGGTAGTGATTCTAGGCCTCATTTCTTCGCCAACAAAATCATCATTAAAACAAAGTAAAGTTAAACTTTTTAAATAAAAAGAATAGCCGAGCCATAAAGCGTTTGCCTCCCTCACTATTCGACTAACTTCATAGCCTGATACACAATAATTTGTCAATGACGTTACGCCCGTTGGAATTAATTCATGAAACAATAAGTATCATTTGCAGGTATAGTTGACGTTCTGATTTTTTCCATCTTTATGGAATCTCTTGTTTCAAAAACAGGGGATTGAGCAGCTTTTCCTGAAGCTGAGCCGATGGTTTTATTTCTAAGATGCTAAAGTCGTCCTCATCGTCGCTGATAGTTACGGTAGTATTATCTATTATAGGAGCTCGAGCTGAGGAGAAAAAATATGTTTTTAATTTAAATTGCTAGGCTGCAATATAATATACAATTTTATCAAATAATAAAAAAAATGTTAACCTATTGTTCTTTCTTGTTTGACTCTTGCTACGGTAACTTGCTCTTGTACTGGAGCTGCAGCTGCTGAGGCTTCTATATTTTCTGCGTTCGTATTTTGTTTGGTTACTTTATTTCCGGTTAAGAAGTTGTATGCCATGATCAATGCTTCCAGCCGGAATTGCATGTTCATGGCATCTCCTTGTATCTTCTCTATGTAGGGAAGGACACTTTTCATGAAAAACCACTCAGCCTCATCCTCGGTATTGTCAAAAATGATTTCCTCCTTGGCCAGAGATAAAGAGAAGATATTTGATGAATCAGAGTGTTTAATTTCTGCATGTTTAGATTTTTTCATGGATGGTTTTTCTTGATCCTCGTCTTCGAAGTGAATCAAGACTCCAATGTCTTTGTTTTGCATTTGGTGCCGCAGCACCTGATCTCAAAATAGGTTCATTAGCTAATTCCTTCTTATATTGTCCTATTAGACTTGTCCATTTGAATTTCGCTTGTTGAGCTTAAAAATAATAAACAGCTTGTTAATAATAATTATTTATAACACTGCAGCTATGATTTTAAGGGGCCTCCTTGATTTTGAAATAAAAGATCTTAGAAGATGAAAAACCACGAAACAAATACTCACACATTCCAACAGCTAAATCGAAAAAAGACAAATCTTTGGAGTAAAAAAACCGTACCAAGATTATATGTTGAAATTATATATATGTATAGTAAACGAGAAAAACAGGGATAGTTTGCGACATTAGTTTGGTCAAACGAAAACGATTTCGTAAAAAAAAACTTTCACAAAAAAGGTTATTAATGTATTAATAAATCTATATCGATGCGCGTTCAAATTTTTATCGCCGACACAAGCGGAGATAATTTTTGAAGAAAAATTTGTGAAGATTTTTAATAAAATAACGGGAAAATAGATTGATGTGAGCTCGCGTCATGCTCGCTACATTATTCAAAGAATCGTTTAATATTTTTTTATGCTCAAAATCACTTTCGTTTACTTTTCGTGATTTTTGGCCGCGACGACGCACGTGGGTATTGCAGTCACGGGCTAATTGCTCGACTTCTCTCTCTCTCTCTCTCTCTTTCTCTCGAGTATAGGAGAATTGGCTGCCGAGAGAGAGAGAGAGAGAGAGAGAGAGAGAGAAAGTCGGCGCGTGGCATCGATCACTACTATCGGAGCTCGGAATGAAAATGCTCATAAGCTATGTAGTGCCAAAGCTGTGGAAGGGCTGCTATCAGCATCGCTACGATCGAGCAGCAGCAGCCTCTAACCGAGCATAGCAGGAGACTTCTGGCAGGGACGAGATGACAGAGGGAGTGGCATTTAGATGATGGTGGAAACTTGGAGGCACACTCCTCCCACTGGATCTCATGTTTTCCGTTTACAATTCGACACATAATGTTGGTAGGAGGCCTCTGAAATGTTTTGTTTCGGAAGGAGCGGGGTTTGGATGATGGTGGAAACTCGGACCCATGTCCCTCCCACTGGATCTCAAGTACTCCGTTTACGATTCAACGCATAACGTTGGCGTGGAAGCCCCTTAAATCTTTCATTTAATATAAATATACTTTTTACTCCTAAGGTTTTGGCTATTTTATTCCATACAACATCCTTCACATTAGTATTTTTATAAAACGTCGAAGTCTTGCCCCATAATGCTTCGTTTTCAAATACAAGAGAAATGAAATACTCTTCTTTCTCTCTTGACCATCGGTACGCCACTGAAAAGGTCACGTGTTTTATTATTGGCTTCGGAAAAAGCTTGCTTGTTATTAACTATTAACTATAATTATTAACTATTATTATTGAAAGACATTTATCAATTGTTACTTGTGTATATGAATAGCATGTATAGGTTACATTGCTTTACTGGAAAAAATGAGACACGATACCTCTTGTTGTTCGTGTGTCGCTTTTCAGAAACTATCCATGATGTACGTACATCATATATATATATATATATATATATATATATATTGAAACGTGCCAAAAGATTGCTCTTATGAGGCACAAGGGTTTGAGGCTCGAGAGTGAGGTTAAGTTCGCGGATCGGTCGAGAAGGGGGTCGAAACCACTCTTGCAAGAGTGATCGTCCCTACCCCTTAGGCGCTTGTCCTGAGGGGTGCTGCTCGTCAATCAGAGACTCTCAGAGTTCTCGTTAAGTCCACTCGCATCTTATGTATTAGTAGCTAGTACATAACGATACAGAGGGTAATGGAGATCGTAAGCTACACGGCGAAGGCAGAATATAGTACGTGACTGTATACTGCTAGAAGCGCCGCCTATTGCCACTGCGAAGCTTCTAACTGTGAGTGTCTATTCTTCCCTTGTCTCGACGTCTCGTTCATTTCTTGCCGGCATTTGAAGAGAGAAGCAGCTCTTAGGGAACGTCAGAATTTTGAAAATTGTCAATAGTGAGTAGTCTTTTTTAACGAATATACATACATACATACATATATATATATATATATATATATATATATATATATACTAGGGGGTACACCCCTGCTCGCTCCGCTCGCCAACACCATTATTTCAGTTGTTATATTTATTTTCAAATCTCAATTTTTAAATATATGCATATTTTATTGACTGTTAGAACAATAATAATTCTTAAAATTTGCCTACTGCCATAAAATTGATGGTATATAAATGATACTGAAAAATGTTATTATAAAAATAGCTCACCCATCAGCTCCATCCTCCGTCTGCCACCTCTCCCTATCTTCTCCACGATGATCTCTAACCATAAAGTCTATTAACTACCTGTCATCTTCACCATTCAACCTTAATCTACCACCAATCATCTACATCCTCGACACCTCGACTCTAGTTTTTTCCTCCAGCGTCCACACACAACCCCTATATATCAACTCTACTCAATACTTTAAATCTTTACCTATCACCTTGACCCATGACCTTTTAATCCACCTACATCTACACATAAACTCCACCGTCTCTCAGATATTAGCACCTCGTTCACATCACTTATAATCTCGACCTATGAGGCCGATTAAATCATAAAATCTATCCTTTACCTATGACTTTCAATTAAAATTATTATTCTCTGCGTATGTTCTCCACCTATCACCCCAATTTATTACGTAACGCTCCACTTATTACACCAACCTTATCTTCTTGACTCTCAACTTATCATTTCCACCTTCCATCTATCGCCTCCAATCGCGACTTCTAGCCTCCCTATATTACGTCTAATCATGACTCCTAACATTGATCAATTACCTACACCCATAGCTTCGGCTAAACACCTGTCATTTCCAGCTCTAAACCATCTGTTAACGATCATTTCCAACCATGAAGTCTACCAACTACCTGTCACCTTCACCGTTAATTTCTATCTACTACCGATCATCTACAACCTTGACCCTCGACCCTCGACCCCTGAATATTTTAATCTTTACCTATACCTCGACCTATGACCTTCTTATTCTCCTGTTACCTCCACTTTCTATCTCGCCCCATAAAGTCCACCGTCCTTCTAGCTAATTGACCTACCACTTACAACTTTCACCCATAACTTTCACCACCACTTACCACCTTCACTCGTAGCTTCTAACGAACACCTATTCCTTGCAATTATGACCTCGTTTTCTACTTATCACTTATACCTTTCACTTATAACTCCAATCGTGACTTCCACACTCCACCTATCTCCTACACTATCTACGTGAACCACACACACTCCGTTGCTACAGTTATAACCACCACCCTTTACGCATAATTTGAACACACGTTCCACTTTCTGCCTACACCTATCACCTCCACACATAAATTCCGCGCATCACCTAGCATCTTTACTCGTAACCTCAAACCGCACCACCTATAATGTCGACCCATGAAGCGCACCGACTATTTAGCACCTTCACTGTCCATCTGTTACCTGCAATCCAGTTCTCCTACTCCACGTGTCACTTTCCCCTTCGACTTATGATTCCAATCATGACTTCGACACACCACCAATTCCTTATAATCTCCACTATCAGCGTCACCCATGACTTCTGACCTTCGCCTATCACCCATGATTTTCAGCCTCCATCTATCACATCTAGCCATGAACTTCCCATCAACGTGTTATCCTATACTTTTCATCTATACTCATGAAGTCGACCGTTTCCCTTCACCAACACTTCCACCATCCACATATTGCTTTTAATCATGATCGCCAGCGTCCCCCTAATACCACTAATTATGACTTCTAACATTCACCAATCACGTACACCTATGGCCTCCACTCAACACCTGCCATTTCTAGCTCTGCAATCTACCTTATACCGAGAACCTCGACCATCCATCTATTGCATTCAATTTTTTTACGCCATTTCTATTTACCTCCAAGGTGGTGTGGAAATAATAGAAAAATGATTTTGCGTAAACAGTACAAGAGAACCCACTTTAAATAAATGTACCATTTCTATTTATTTCCAAGGTGGGGAAATAATAGTTATTATTTTTTACATACACACCTTACTGTCACTCAAATAAACATGTTTAAAAAATGTACTATTTTGTTACTATCAATCACTAAACACTTCCAATGAGGTGGTAAGTGGGTGGGTGGAGGGGGGTTCCACCTCGCTCTGTTCACCAAACCCCATTGCTTCAGTTTTTAACTTTATATTTTGGTAATGTTCTGATATAATTGACAGCAACAATTTCACACATGACTTCCATGCACACCTAGCACCTTTTTCAAAATATCTCCCTATCTCCAACATCAATAACATTCTGATTCCGCCTGTCCCTATCTCCAATGATGTCTTTCTTCTCCAATAATAATCTATACGTTCTATTAAATTATTATAAATGTTAACATTCTAAGGAATGAGGGGGGGTAGAGGGGGGGGGGGGTTCGTGAGGGGTGATGAGGGGGCGATGAGGGGGGGAAGGGGGGCAAATTCCACCTCAGCCCAAAACAACTATATAATCTAGTAAGATATATATAAAGTTAACTAAAAATATACGTTCAAAAGATGAAGAATTTTTAGTATTTTTGTTAAAAATAGGAGATGGAAAAATTAATCCTTTTACAATACCTACTCTTTGGAAAACTAATGATATTTGCTTAAAGATTTATAAAGACATTAACACTAACATTCAAAATAATTGTGTTATTTTAGCTCCTCATAATGAAGATATACATAATATAAACAATAAAATATTAAATTTTCTCCACGGAAAAGTAACAACATATTACAGTGCAGATTATGCTACTCACAAAGGTATAGATCAAACTGACGAAAATATTCATTTAAATTTTCCACTAGAAACATGAAATCAAATTCAAGAAGGTTTACCACCACATCAATTACATTTAAAAGTTAATACAATTACTATGTTAATAAGAAACTTAAGTATTAGCGATGATTTATGTAATGGAACTCGTTTAAGAATTACGAAACTTTTTTAAATATAATATTGAAGCAGAAATTTTAACTGGTGATCGAAGTGGTAATAAAGTTTATATACCTAGAATAACTTTAAATACTGGAGAATCGTCTTCATTACCTTTTATACTTTATACAAAACAATTTCCTTTAATTTTAGCTTTCTCAATGACCATTAACAAATCACAAGGACAAAGTTTTGATTCTGTAGGAATTTTTATTAGAAGACTAAATTCCAGCAAGGCTCAAAACAACTATATAATATAGTAAGATATTTACTTCAGTGATGGTGTGTTAATAATAGAATTTTCATATTTTTGTACTAAATAAATAACACTAATGAGAATAAATATGACCACATATATGAAACGAAGAATGAGGGGGCGCTGAGAGGGGCTGAGGGGGGGGGGGCGAGGGGGGGCAAAACGCATAAAAATAACCAAACTTTTGAAACATTTCTTGGTTCTTTTGAGGGGAGACTGAGGGGGAGCTGAGGGGGCTCGTGAGGGGGGGTGAGGGGGGGGGGCGAGGGGGGGCTAAATTCCAGCGCGGCTCAAAACAACTATATAATATAGTAAGATATATATATATATATATATTACAAAGAGACGCACAGGATCATTTGTATTATTCATGAGAGTTAGGCATGTCTCATAGTTCACGTATTTCCGGTGAATGTGTTAGTTTCAGGTTAGAGTGCGCGAAGCGGGCTGATGTATTTTACACAATTTTAATTTTTCAATTTCCAGTGTCATATAAATGGACGAAGCAAAAACAAGCTAATCTAATTAGCCTTGTTTATGAAAAAGAGGAGCTGTGGAACAAAAAATCACCGTTGTACGAACGGCGCCCCAATTCGAGGCGTGAAATGTGGACTGAAATTGGCAAACAGTTAGGCACAACAAGTAAGATTGTCGTATTAACTTCTCTCGAGGTATAGGGGAAGGTGGGGCAGTACAGACACAACGGGTAACTTTGACATCGAAATTTTTTATACATAAAAAATATATAAATTAATATTTTTTTTACTATCATAAATTAAAAATATAAATTGTAATACTAATTTATAGTTAGGGTGCCCGTAGTGCCTCACCTTCCCCTATAATGAATAATTCTCAATATAATAATGTACATTCATGTATTTATTTGTAAAAGATCAAGCAAGCAATAAATGGAAACATCTTAAAGACCAATATGTAAAAGAGAGTGGTAAATCGGCGTCTGCGCCACGTGGGACCAAGATGAATAAAAAAAATTCAATTCTTAACTCGGTCCACTTTCTGCACGATCAAGAATTTGATGATGCTGCATATCTGGAGGAAGATGAAGACTGGTTTATGGACTCATCTAGCGAAGAAATTAATCATCCACAAAATAAATCAACCACATCAGAAACCTCTTTACCTCTGGTCAAGAAGGAGAAAATGATTTTTGACAATGCCGAGGATAAGCCGGAGTGGTTTTTCATCAAAAGTGTCCTTCCCTACGTAGAGAACATACAAGGGGATGCCATGAACATGCAATTCCGGCTGGAAGCATTGATCATGGCATACAACTTCTTAACCGGAAATAAAGTAGCCAAACAAGCACAACCAGCAGCCCCTGAGCGATGACGAGTGAAGACAGAAAATATAGAAGCCTCAGCAGCTGCAGCTCCAGTACAAGAGCAAGTTACCGTAGCAAGAGTCAAACAAGAAAGAACAATAGGATAACATTCTTTTTATTATTTGATAAGATTTGTAGTCCGTACATTATATTATATTGCAGCTTAGCAATTTAAATTAAATGAATATTTTTTCTCCTCAGCTCGAGCTCCTGTAATAGATGCTACTATCGTAACTATCAGCGACGATGAGGACGACTTTAGCATCTTGGAAGTAAAACCTTCGGTTCAGCTTCAGGAAAAACTGCTCAATCCCCTGTTTATGAAACAAGAGATTCCATAAGGATGGAAAAAGTCAGTGCGTCAACCATATCTAATAATAATACCTATTGCTTCATGTATTAATGCTTTTTTAAATGTATCTCTAATAAATTTGAGTTTTCAAACTAATTAAACTAGCGGTCATATGTCTGCCGAATGTATGTACTTTCTATTAGCAATTTCAAAAATTTGGTCGTTGCCCAACAACTACAGCTGCTCCTCTCATCATCTGCACCGGGAAGAAATGAACGCGGATCGAGACGAGTTAACGCTTAGGTGCAAACAGGCGGCGTTTCCGAGGTCGCGATATGAACCCACTTCATCGCATACTAGCCGATTGAAGGAATCGTCACACACACACACACACACACACACACACACACTCGCACACACACACATATATATATTTAAATGAATGTACGTATGTACGTATATTATTACATGACAGATATATTTTGTCTATGCATATTAAATTACGAATTCCCATACCCTCATATAAATGTATATTTGTTTGTTCCTATTTTAGGCAAAGGGATTCGACATCTTTTAAAACTTTGATTTAGTAAATCTGCTGAAAGTATAAATTTTTAGTTTAAAAAATGCATAATCATTGTCGGTTTACAAAGTCATAGAAAATGAAAAATGCATTACACGACCTTCTAATGATCAGGCTTTAAAAATTCTGTGATTTGCTTAGAATACGCGATAGTAAACTAGCAATAAATATTACAACGATGGTTTTCGTTACTTCTTTAGTAGCTATATTTTTTGTGCTGTATTGCAAACAATGTTTCCTAGGAATGCTGGTCTCGTTTTAGTATAATCTTTGTCTGTTGTTATGTATACTCTGATGCAGTTTTTATGTACTGCATATAATTACATTGATTTTGTATTTTATCTAGCTTCGTACAAGTAATTTTTTCATTAATGTATAGGAATTGTGCAATATTTTAATACAATAAGTTATCAATTCATTTGCTGAATGTTGCTGTGGCGTCTTGGGCATTGGCATTTCATTTATAAGCGTTGCGATCGTAGCAGACGTATTGAACGCGTTTTTAATGATTGTCCATAAAATAATTTTCATATCTGTCGCAAACCAGTTTATATATTAGTTTTTTCTTGGTAAACTAGCGTAATTTAAATTTAAACTGTAGTTGATCGATATTCTAACAATAGTATAATTAAGCATCTAGGGAGCAAAAATAAAAAAAAATCTTAGAAAGCATATAAACTGCTCTTCACCCAGAGAGCCTCAGTATACATTTTACGTACTACGCGGAGAAACAATATTTAAAATTTCAAAAATAAAAAGACTATTTTTAAGTTAACGTAATATTGTACATGCAGTATCGAATATTACAATTCAAAAATATAATTCTTATACTTAATATAGATCGTTAACATCACGGTATCCTTCAATTTAATGAATCATAGCGTACGACAACTGGTACTCTACTGAAACTTCACGGTTTCAAGAGCCTCAAATCAATAAAAATGTATTAATTATTTGTTACAATTGATACATACACATTTCTTAAATTTCTTACTTTTATACACATATATTTCTTACTGCTCAGGTTTGCTTTATTTGTAACAGACATAATTAAACAGAAAAAAAATCAGTCTAACAATAACGACCAACCAATTCTACACGATGAAATAAGGATTCGGAATTCAAAATCCACCGAGAAGCACTTCGCCCATGAGTTCGTCGTCGGTAATACAGGGCGAGACTGAGCGTGGGCACAACCGCCGGCGATACTGAAGGCGCTGGTAGTGGAGGTAGAGGTGCCGGGGTCGGTGGAGTCGAATTTTTTCTGATCGGCGACGATGACGTCGCGAAGAACATCGCGCTCTTCAGTGGGAGACTGCTGCCGCTGCCTCCGCCGCCCCCATTCCTTCGGCGTCGAAAAATCCAGCAATAATTCAGCCTCTTCTTGTAAACTCGTGTCGCTGCCGCCAGCTGAGGCTGACGAGGAGACCGGTGGTATGGGAGTGACAGTTATAGTTATCGGGTCCAGTAGTTCGATATGTTGCGATTCTTCAATTAGAGTAGAAAGTCCTTGATCCTGTATACAGGGGCAACCTTGACATTGCATTGTACGTAGATTTGGCATGTTAGAGAGTACTTCAATCGTCATTTTACCGAGGTAATGATAAAAAGATGTTGAAGTTTTGGTAATGACGTAATAGCTGCTAAACCTTCACACGTAACTGAATGGCAGGCTGTTATGATGCAAAAAATTATTTTATTTTAGATATTAAGTTTATTATAATTTTATGTGAAATATATATAAAATGATAGAATATTCTCAAATAATGAGTGTACTAACAACTGATATCTACGTTTGTTAATAGTTGATATTGTGCCAATGGCAGTTAAAAATTTATCTTTTACTAAAAGATTCTGAGAAAGATCTAAAGTTTCAAGATTGACTAAGTTTTGGCAAGTTGCAGCATAACGTTTACTTTTATCATAGGACAATAATCACAGAGGCGCAGGACTTTCAAAATTTTGCAACATAAACTAGACTGAACCATCAGAACCGACTGACCTCGATCATCATTGATTCTTTGCCATTCCTTATTGTCAATTTGAGTACCGTTTTGAAATTTAGTCAAGCTTTCCATGTCTGTAGTTTGATAGTATTGTTGACCACTCTGCTCTTCCTGATCATAATTTCTGATTGAATGATGATGAAATATTCCTAACTTTTGTATTACTATATTATAGTAAATATTGGATCGCGACGATAACCATAGGCCTAAACTTGATACTTGTTTAATCGACTTTTCAGAGCGCTCCTTTGACCAATTGTACATGTAGAGAATAATATATATATAAGATAATATTTTGTAATACTTTTGAATTTGAAATGATTAATTTAAACTTTAGAAATACTGGCATGTTCACTTTGTACTCTAGCCAGAAGTAGCCTTTGTCTCGGCACAAAAATTTTTTCTAATAATAGAGGGTTAAATTTTTGAAGTAATTTTGTATCTGGAAATGTACGCAGTTATAAAATTTATGTTACTAACGAGCAAAATAATATTTCTCCATACATAAATAATTTGTTTTAATGTTTTAAAATAATATTTACCTTAGGGAATAAGCTGTTCTGACAAAATTGTACTACTAAATGATGCTTTCCTTTGATTGAAATTCCGTGCGATTAAAATACTTCTTACATAAGTTCCCTGATCTTCTTTTGTGGTATCACATATATTAAATATTAAATCGTCAGAAGTTTTTTGTGCAATAGCTTTTTGCAGTCACTTGATGTTCCCTTCAATGTTTTCAGTAGTTTTACTAAATAGTAAATCGTCTTGGGTTGAGTCTGAATCTATAAACGGTTGTCTACTCCATTGAAAAAATGTAAGTGCTGTGGTGTCTAATGCAGATTTTGTAATTCCTTGAGAATTACGGGTAACGAGTGTCTCCACTCCAGTTTGACAACATTTTTTTTAGGCTATGTTGCATGGTAGATTTTTCTGAGTTTTCCTTTTTCTTGAAAAGAAGAGTTCAGACAACGGTGTTGGTGGAAAATTGTAGTCAGTAATCAAGTCCCAACTCGCATGGTTTGCAGCAGCTTTTAGTTTATGCACTAGAGCTTCCAAATTAACTCGGCCTTGTTTTCATATTCGGAATTCAACGAACGCTTTTGTAGTTTTTAAGTCATTTTTTTCTGCAAAAATTATTTTATAAATATATGGTTTTTTCATAAAAGTGCGCAACAAAATAAAATATACTTACGCAATTGAGTCCCCAATAATCGTTAGATGTAGCGATATCTTCAAAGTCTTTAATCTCTGGACAACTTGGGAACATTGAATCAAAAACATTTTCATTTTCCATGGCAATGATTTCTCCCTTTTCATTTACAATTGCAATAGCTATGCATGCTATTCCTCGACTTCCACTAGATTGGCTTTGATTGTACAAGAAAATATCGCTTTCGGGAACTCTTTTGCTCTATCCATCAGGCTGCGAGTAATCTTGGAAATGGGAGTGAGCCCTTGTATCTGTATACTTAGGAGTATAGAGAAATTGAAATATGTTTTGACGAAGGTAGTATCGAAGAGCTCCCATATGACGCAAGTAACGTTGTTGAACTGACAATTGAATGACGCTTTCAGGTACGCGATACTGTCTCTGAATAAAGTGCACGTCAGACGGAGTAAGCTTACATATTGGATTCCGTGTTAACATAAAAGAAAAAACTTCCAAAACAGCGTCATCGAGGCGATTTTGTAAGACTTGAACGAGTTCATACCTAACTTTTTGGCCAACTTCTGATATTTCATGTACCTATCCATAACAATTGTATTATAATAGTATAACTACATTATTTAACAATTTACATTTTCATTAATGACTAAACATACCATAAGTACAATAAAATTGCTTTCACAGCCTGATCATTGAAACTAACACAGTTCTCAAGTGATAAGGTATGTAATTTTTTCAATGTCTGAACAGCCTCTTTAAAATATATAAATTTGGTTAGTAATACAATTAATTTGAATTTAGCAAATATTGTACATGATGAGTAATAAGATTTAAGTAGTAATAATATTTTTTTTTAACTTACACTAGAAAAATGACACGGCGATACGTTAGCACACTCTTGAATTGTGTACAAGCTAAGGTATCTAGGTATATTATTTTTTGAGAATAAATGAGACACATCAGTGTCAAAAGAGCTCGAACAATGACCAAAACTGAACTCCATAATATTACTGCAATAGCTGTAGCCTAGCCATCAGGTGCGAAAACGACAAGACGTTGTTCGGCGTTGCTCCGACTAAAATTAAATTCAAATTTTTGTCTAATTTCGGGTATATGATCCTGAATGCACTGGTACAATTTTTAACAATTTTTAACAGTGTTCATGTTTCATTTGACATGATCCTTGAAAAAATAAGAATTAAATTTTCTTTTCCATTGTCCAAGAACGGCCGATCGTGGACAATCATCCTCCTAACAAGTGCAATGCAGTACTTAAATCCTTTTGTTGTATGTATCTCTAATAAATTTTGTGTATTCAAACGATGGTTTTATTAAAACGAGTGAGAAAATTTTGGATATACAATAACAAAACTATTTTGGTAATTATTAAGTAGATAAATCTAATAAAACATAAATATAAAAATTGTGCACTTGTAAATAGCGTTAGATTGCTGTATCGTTTACGTCCGGGTGGTTTAGAAAGTATGTAACGAGTTTTTTTCTAATAATCTCTCCATCTCCTGTGAAAAGATCGTCACTTTCATCTGCGCTGGCCTGATTGATTTCCCGAGTATCGCCTTCTAAAACCGATGCTGCTTGGATGAAATCAGTTGCCACAATTTCAGGCCTCTCACGATCAATGATTACATTATGTAATAAATATGCAGCTTTAGCAATTTGTTCAACTTTTAGCCGCTTATTAAATAACTTCTGTTGTTCCGACAGTCCTCGACCAGAATACGGCTTTACTAGGTTTCTGCTCAGCGGGTAAGCACCGTCTCCAATAAAAAATAAGGTGCGACTGAATGACTGTCATAAAGCTCATCATCGGGTGGAAGCGTAAGCTTTTTAGTTTTCAAAGCTTTGTACAATGTACTATATCTAAAAGTATTTGCATCGCGCTGATGGCCAAAACCACCAACATCAATTACAATAAACCAACATAAAGCATCTGTAACTACTTGTAACGTTACAGAGTAAAATTTCTTATAATTGAAGTAAAGAGCTTCTGAAAGGTCTGGTCTTTTTATTTTAATGTGCCGTACATCTATTGCTCCTATGCAATGGGGAATATCTTTGAACAAATAAAAGTTTTGGGCAATATCCATGAACATATCGGTAGTAGGCGCTGGCATATGTAAAGGAAAAAGTTCTCTGCATATTACTGTACACACATCTTCGATAACCTTGCTAATAGTTGATTTCCCCATTGCAAATGTTAAAGACAAGTCACTATAACTTGCGCCTGACGCTAAGAACCTACAAAAATATTAACATTAGTTAAAAAATTGAAAAATGTATGAAAATATTAGTATATTATAGCTACAATATGAAGAGGAAATGAAAAAAATAAATGTTAAACTGCAATGACAAATTTTTATAACAATCTACAACAATTTTATATAAAAAATTTACAACAATTTTTTAACAATCAATTTGTTTACAAAGCACAGACTAACATTCGTGGCGTTTGGTTGAGTTCGTAAGATTATTGTGAATCAAGTTCATAAGATGGACGTGTTTGAAACAATACTCATTGTAATGTTAATTTAAATAATTTTAAATGTTTGTTTCACAGTAAAAAGAATTAACTTTTCATTCGGAGTTCAATTTTTCATTTTCTCTTGGAGTTCAATTTATCATTTTCTCAATATTTTTTTAATTATGTCAGATTATTCAAATAAAATGTTATTAATTCATAGTCGACAAAATTGTATTTCAAATGTAGTCACTCCCGCATGCGAATATTCTTATTGCATGAATTATATTAATTTTTATAAGCATGCTTACAACTGCAGTTTCAGAAGAAAGCTGATGGTCTGCTGTACGTAGTTATAAGGTGAGTGGTGGGGAGAAAGAGAGATACTGGTCACGGCACGAAGCATGAAATTCGATTTGATTATCGACGCATGCGGTTGAGATCGGGATTTTCGGTAACTGGCGTTAACACACCCGCAGTGTACGAAAACTTTTTAGAAGTATTTCGGTGCGTCAGAGTACTTTGCGATTACGCTTGTACTTGTTACGCCAGTGAGATGACACGCGGAATAATTCTGATTTGCGACTACGCTTGTACGTGGTGCATTGAGCCGGCTGTTTATACTTATTGTTCGAGCGACTTTGCGAGATCGTAAGTACCAGTTTTTCTCTCTCCTGCTCTCACCAGTTAAAACCATCGGCTCTCGTATTTCTGCCAGTTTGCATGCACTGAAAGCACGATTGTACCATTTATTCAATTTCACTTATAAAATCATTCTATAACCTTGAGTTTCAATAATATATGTAATAGCCTTTACCCGTTAAATGCTTGTTTTGATTTTTTGTATATCCACAAAATAAAAAATATAAACGGTAATAGAGTAATAGTAATAGGCCATCTGTGGGGCGGCTTGCGAGAGGGATGGACCCGACCTATGGTTACAATATAAGTATTGTCGAAGTACAGGTCACTGAAGACCTCCAATATTACCTCCATATTCTCCTTATTAATATAGCTGACGCGCGAGTAGCAGAACAGCTCAACCAGCCCCCAGGCGTCGAAGGCTGGTTCGTTTACCCCGTCTCGCAGACGGTCGTTACGCGCCCTCGCGATCCAGCGGCCGGTCCGCCGACGAACTCAATGGTCAGACTGAAAAAGAGAACAAAATAATATAATTATAATAATAAAATATTTTTTATATATATATATATTCTTAATTAAAAACTTACGATTACTATTGTCCCTTTTGGGCGTCTAAATCCATACATGATGACGATGTTGCTTTTTCTAAATTCTTTAAGAAGAAGAGGGCGATGTGTCTATGACGAGAATACGGCAGAAAATTACGCGCTGGCAAATTTTCGTCCTCTCAAGAGATCCACCGTCATAAAAACCAAAGCCGCCTCCGCCGTCATCTTGTGCAGATAACTTTCTCTAAAAAACTTTCGGAAAACTATCTGATATGTGTCGGAAAACGCCGGCGCCTTTTTCACCTGTACCGAGCGCTGCTAGGGGTCCCACGTCAAGAGTCGGCTGTTTTTCCCATCGCAGGTAGCCTCCACGCGAAGGGGCCTTGCCATCCGTGTTGTACGGCCCACGCCGTGTTTGCTATACCAGTATAGCCTACTACGACTATATCTATACAACAGTGTGCTGAGGGTTTGACTATATAGCTATATAGCATCTCGAACCAGGGCTGTGTGTGAGAGAGAGAGAACCCCTACGAATTTCCGTATGATTTTTCCGCACGGTTTATCTTCGACACGAGAAGATGTAGAAGTCACATGTTTCTCCTTCTCCCTTGTCTTCCTAGACCTTCGAAATACAGACTTGTTGAATCTCCGGCAGTCTCAAAGTGTCCGTCGTTTCGAACGCAAGTTTTTGAATCTCCGAGAAAAACTTTTTATTATTTCAAAAAAAATGTCGGGAGAGCATTTTACCGAGGAGGAGATGGCCCGCTTGCGCGAGGAGGTCTGGGAATCAGTCCCAGCCATTGCAGGGGAGTTATTTAGCCGGGGACCAGTTCCGGAAGGAATACGCTCTACAGACCGCAAAATACATGACAAAGTAAGTATATTTTTTAGTGTAGAATAAAAATTGATGCGTCTCTTCGAGCCAAGTTGTTTATTTTAAAAAATGCCAAACGTTTCGGGGTATTTTTATCCCCTCTTCAGTGGCTGTATAAACGTTAAGTTACAAGGTTTTATTACAATAATAATATTAAAAATAAGTGAAATTGAAAATTGTAAATATTAACATAGTTACCTAATTTGCAAAACAACTTTCGTGTTTTTACATTATTAGGAACGGACCAGGAAAAGGATAAATCGCATATGGCGCTATAAATATAAATTTAAAATTTAAACCAAAGTTTACAAAGAACTATTACAAAATTTTTTAATTATAACTTACGGCCTAGGACTCGAGAATTTTGTTTAACAGAACGATTCACCGGTGCCAAGGTGGTAATGCGGCACCGGTCGAGTCAGGACATCAACTAATGTCTCGACAAAAATCGGGCAATATATATTGCGCAATACATACAATAGATGCTGTACCAATACTTAGAAATGTTATATAAATTACAATGCAAACCGCATCAGCGACGGATACCTCGAGCTTCATCCATATACCAAGAACGAATAACACATTGGAGGTGGCACGTTAATACTCAAGTAGCAGGGCGGGGGGCCCACGCCGCATCGTAAGAAACGCTCCTGCCATAACTATATGACTATATAGTATACAGTATGGACGGAGCGTTGCCACGGCAACCCGGTCTCCCCGACCTCCCACTGGGCTGTTCCGCTCCGGCTCGCCAGCCAATCACTATTGAACATGTGTTGGCTGAGTTGAAGAGAGCGCGAGGCGGTATGCCACCTCTCACTGCATGCTAAGATCCTGATACAGTCCGCTCGCCACCGAGCCTCCGCAATCACATTATTTACAATTAAATTTTATTCGGACTATTTTTTAGGTTTGATATAACATTTTTATAACTCGCTTTGAGGCGGCACGTATCCTCAGCCCTATTAAGTGTGCCATCGAAAAACTGAATATGTAGCATTTCTGAGAACCGTCTACGGAACATAGACGGTTCTCTATCTATTATTTTAATATTGTTAAAATCAAAATTGTGTCCTGTCTCCAATGCATGTACCGCGAGAGGGGAGTTAAGATCCCTTTTCTCTATATATCTTTTATGTTCGTATTGCCTAGCTTTTAACGGTCGATACGTTTCTCCGATGTACGTGGATTCGCAATCGGAGCAATCGATTTTATAAACAACATTTCTTGTGTCTCCCACAGCAGTAGGATCTTTGCCAAGTTTTATAAATTTATTGAACTTATCAGTAACACTATTAATCAAACTCATGTCATTTCTTTTCAACACCGACTTTAATTTATCGCTAAACCCTTCATAGTAGGGGAACACCGCGTATCCTTTTCTAGAGTTAGAATTATTATTATTAATACTATGTGAGTGTGCATTGCTTTCAACTACCCCTTCTAACGAGGCCCTTGAAAGGCTCAGGTTGCGAGCAATC
Organism: Philotrypesis tridentata; assembly: GCA_018906965.1. NCBI lineage: Eukaryota > Metazoa > Arthropoda > Insecta > Hymenoptera > Pteromalidae > Philotrypesis > Philotrypesis tridentata. Next base: position 29,176 of record JACCIB010000265.1, read on the forward strand.
CGCTTTTTACTAAATTTCTCTATAAAATCTGGAGGATAGTCATTAGCTATGAGAATTTTTTTCGCTTTTTCGATATTTTTGGGGGATTTTTTTCGCTTTTTCGTCCCCGGGGGGACACAGGACAAAGTCAGCTAAGTTTCGATATTGACAATCGTGTCTTTCTCAGCAGCAACAATAGTAGAAACATTAGAATTTCGGATTTTACAAACATTAGAGAATTTTTTAAATTTATTTCGTACAATTATTCCACCAGAAACATCCAGTTACTAAATTCATGAAGGTACAATGCGAGGCTCAAAAATGCACGTGCCAATTAAAGTTCTTATTATAGTGTCGTGACAAAGACATTGTGCCAAAACATATTTCCAGGATGGGCGTGCGTAGATTTTTTTACAGTAAGTTTGCGACTAGAAAATACCAAAATTGTATAAATAATTTGCAAAAGAAGCTTTTAAAATTAGAGATAATAGACTGTAATACACATAAAACTTTTTTAAACAAAACAATATTGTACACTATCAGTAGCATTAAGAGTTTGACTTCCGAGCACTTTTCTGAGTTAGTTTTAGAGTTTTCCGAAAATTCCTTAAAAACTTACAAAAATAAATTAAATTATAACTACAGGAGAAAAATATCCGACCTGTCTGTTGTGTATTCACGCTCTCATGGATATGACCTCCCGGTCCGTCCGCATGGCAATACTTCGAATCCTCGCAGTTCGAAGGAAAATATTAGTAGTTTTGACTATAATTTTAACCATGCGGAGATTTTAAAATTGAGAGAAAAATGGCTTGTGAATCTTACTGATTCGCAGCTTCCGGAATTTGTAAAGAAGGTGATGTTCATGGGAGATAAATTCAATTTTAATACAGATTTTCAATTGAAGCAAGCTATTGAGATTTTAAAAAGCCTGGAGAATGTATATGCGTTCAATCGAAACATAGACGGAGGACTGCGAGATGGAGTCATTTCTATATTAAATTCTCAGATTAAAAATAAGACGCATGTGCCTTATCATGAACGAATTATGTCATACAATATTAGACGTACAAAACAGTATTTAAAAAACAATCCCGATCTATTTTTCACTAGAGCAGATAAGGGCAATGCTACGGTAGTGGTTGATCGAAACGTGTATATCTCGAAGGTTAATGAGGCCCTCAGCGACGAGAGATTTTATAGACTGGTTAAAGTTAACCCTGCTGCAGGGATAAAAAAGCGGTTAAAAAAGGCTTTTAGAGGTCTTTCTTCCAAGGGCATCGAGCACACATCGCTGCCGAAAGCTTATGGCCTAATAAAAATTCATAAACCGAACAATCCCGTAAGAATTATAGTTTCAGCAATTAATAGCCCTACTTATTTTCTTGATAAATGCATATCCGTCTTATTAACAAAACATTTTCCTTTACCAGCTTCTCATATAAAAAATAGTACACAATTAAAAAGTAACCTCACCAATGTGAATATTTCTGATCAGCAATGTTTTGTGTCCTTCGACGTTGTTTCTTTGTTTTCGAGTTTGCCAAAAGATGCGATTATACTGTCGATCGAAAAAAGATGGAAATGGCTCTCCTGTATGAATTGTATGTCGAAGAGTGAATTTATGGATGGTATAAAAATTCTTCTCGACTGTACGTATCTTGTTTTCGATGGCAAATTTTATAAACAAGTCTCAGGCGCTCCGGTGGGATTTTGCTCGAGCCCTGTTTTTGCGAATATGGTTCTGGAGGATCTCGAGGATCATTGTCTGCGTATTGCAAAATCTAGCGTTCGACTTTTTTACAGATACGTGGATGACTGTCTTTTGGTTTTGGATAGAGAAAAGATTGAATTTGTGTTATCTATATTTAATAGCTATAATAACTCCCTTCAATTTACTCACGAAAGTCAACAATAGTATAAATTTTCTCGATATCTCTATTATTCATGATTCAAGTGGTCATATTTTTACGAATTGGTTTCAAAAAAATACAGCGTCATCAAGATACATAAATTATTTCTCTCACCACCCAAAAAACCAGAAGATAGCAATAATGTACAATTTATTTGATAGGGCGATATTGTTGTCCGATCCGCGGTTTCACTGCGATAATATCGAAAAAGCGAAAAAAATTCTCATAGCTAATGACTATCCTCCAGATTTTATAGAGAAATTTAGTAAAAAGCGGATTGCTCGCAACCTGAGCCTTTCAAGGGCCTCGTTAGAAGGGGTAGTTGAAAGCAATGCACACTCACATAGTATTAATAATAATAATTCTAACTCTAGAAAAGGATACGCGGTGTTCCCCTACTATGAAGGGTTTAGCGATAAATTAAAGTCGGTGTTGAAAAGAAATGACATGAGTTTGATTAATAGTGTTACTGATAAGTTCAATAAATTTATAAAACTTGGCAAAGATCCTACTGCTGTGGGAGACACAAGAAATGTTGTTTATAAAATCGATTGCTCCGATTGCGAATCCACGTACATCGGAGAAACGTATCGACCGTTAAAAGCTAGGCAATACGAACATAAAAGATATATAGAGAAAAGGGATCTTAACTCCCCTCTCGCGGTACATGCATTGGAGACAGGACACAATTTTGATTTTAACAATATTAAAATAATAGATAGAGAACCGTCTATGTTCCGTAGACGGTTCTCAGAAATGCTACATATTCAGTTTTTCGATGGCACACTTAATAGGGCTGAGGATACGTGCCGCCTCAAAGCGAGTTATAAAAATGTTATATCAAACCTAAAAAATAGTCCGAATAAAATTTAATTGTAAATAATGTGATTGCGGAGGCTCGGTGGCGAGCGGACTGTATCAGGATCTTAGCATGCAGTGAGAGGTGGCATACCGCCTCGCGCTCTCTTCAACTCAGCCAACACATGTTCAATAGTGATTGGCTGGCGAGCCGGAGCGGAACAGCCCAGTGGGAGGTCGGGGAGACCGGGTTGCCGTGGCAACGCTCCGTCCATACTGTATACTATATAGTCATATAGTTATGGCAGGAGCGTTTCTTACGATGCGGCGCGGGCCCCCCGCCCTGCTACTTGAGTATTAACGTGCCACCTCCAATGTGTTATTCGTTCTTGGTATATGGATGAAGCTCGAGGTATCCGTCGCTGATGCGGTTTGCATTGTAATTTATATAACATTTCTAAGTATTGGTACAGCATCTATTGTATGTATTGCGCAATATATATTGCCCGATTTTTGTCGAGACATTAGTTGATGTCCTGCCTCGACCGGTGCCGCATTACCACCTTGGCACCGGTGAATCGTTCTGTTAAACAAAATTCTCGAGTCCTAGGCCGTAAGTTATAATTAAAAAATTTTGTAATAGTTCTTTGTAAACTTTGGTTTAAATTTTAAATTTATATTTATAGCGCCATATGCGATTTATCCTTTTCCTGGTCCGTTCCTAATAATGTAAAAACACGAAAGTTGTTTTGCAAATTAGGTAACTATGTTAATATTTACAATTTTCAATTTCACTTATTTTTAATATTATTATTGTAATAAAACCTTGTAACTTAACGTTTATACAGCCACTGAAGAGGGGATAAAAATATCCCGAAACGTTTGGCATTTTTTAAAATAAACAACTTGGCTCGAAGAGACGCATCAATTTTTATTCTACACTATTCCATCATCGAGCGATAGAGTCATTATTAAACAAGTATATTTTTTACTTATACGCCCTATTACAAAAGACAATTTATAAGTTAAAAATATAACTTTTAGTTTCAGAATAGCTGGGCAATAAAAAGAGATAATCTTGAATACCCCCGTAAAATGACGAAAGCGTTTTTCGCCGGTCAAATCCGGGTAAGAATCCGCACATATATTTTTAATATGTTATTTATCTAAATATTTATCTAAATAATTATTATTTTTTCAGTATCACATGTGGGCGCTGTACCGTAATGCAAAAAATTCGTTCTTTAGAGAGAATGATTTGCTAAACGCCATGTTCAACGGGATAGCAGACAACGAGAAAAATTTTTATGTAAGCATGTTATTCGAATACGAAAGTTATTATATTAAAAATAATCATATTGTATACGCTATAGAAATTTTTTCAAACCTAATCATGATTAAAAGAAACGGGTGTTTAATTTTTAAAGAACCTCGTAATAGAGAGTATTTATATAACAACCCCGATAATTTAAAAACATGTAGCGCGATGGCAATTCTTAAGCATTTGTATCCCTAAAAAATTTTGTATATTTTTATTAATGTATGTATATATGTAATTTTTTGAAAAACTCAAATATTATTTTCCCGTCCAAGAACAACTCCTTTATTCCCACCCATACCAATTAATTTATTTTCTGATGAATTTTTTATAAAGATTTTTTCAAAGACTTTTTTCTATTTGATGATTGAAATCTTAATTTTTCTGTTAAATAAAAAATATTTGCCATTGGAGCATTAACACGACCGGCAGGCGGCGGCGTGCTTACAACGAGAAAGCTAATGTAACTCGAAAAACACATGACTGGCCCTGGTACTCGAAGCGGTGGTGGCTGCAACGGTGACATTTCATTTAAATCAGCAGCAGTCTGAAATAGCTGCCAATGCCCTCGAATACAGCTATACAGGTTACCTTTCGAACTCTGCTGCTGTATAAAAGCGTACACCCTCCGGTCTAGCGCCGGTTCGGAAAAATGAGTCATTTGTGACGGTCTCCGCATAGCTCTCGACTCCCTCGTAGCTGCGGCCTTCTGCCGAGTGAAAATAGGTAGCGCTCCATTAAGGATGATGGGATAAATAACTCTACGAAAATAAATGCTCTTTACACGTTAGGATAAATTTCGTTTTTATTCAAAGAAAATTTTACATTCACAATTTTCACATAATTTAAGAAGACAATTTTGTATAATTTTTATATGCATGGTAGTTAATTCAAGATACAAAATATCGTAGTAGTAATTTAAAAAATATGAGTCTTTTGATGCATCAAAATAGTTTAATACAGTTTCGCGAATATCTCGCGAATTTTTTTTATTATTGTTTTAATAATAACGTCGCTATTGTTGGCAAAGATATCCGACTTTTTAACAAAAAACGAAAGTTCTTTTGAAATAAACTCTTTACACTTGTTGGCCAATGCTCCGATACGCTCTAAGCGGCGATAGCGCTCGTCCACACAGACAATCACACTCTTCAATCCTTGAAAGGTGATTTTTTGTAACACCACAGCCGTGAGAAATTTTTCTTATTTTTATCCTCAAAATCGGTGTTACTTTTTGCAAAGTAAATTGACTTTACGCCGTAAGACGTAGTGAAGCGCAGTAGCGTCTCATTATCCAACGATATATCGGAGGGATAGACGGGAGAATCCGAGTCGAAATACTGCGTTATTTTTTCGAGGTTATTTGTCAGCACTGTCCATGCGGATGAACTTAAGGTCTGGCCGTATGAAGATTGGTTGTTGATAAGCCGAATCGTTGGAGTGAAGACATCTGCATCGTCGTTGTAGAATAAACCAACACAAATTTTTTTCGTGTCCGAACTATTTAACGAATACACGGTTGACAGCACATGCATGGGCGATGCTTTACGTTCTTTCGGCGCCTCCATCGAGATTTTTTGACCTGCCAATATCGTCGCTTGTGTTTGAGTATTTTTACATACTTGCATTCAGTGATTTGAAGGATGTGTTTACGATGTACGATGTGTGCATCAACCAGTGTGACCTAGCGGTTGATCTTGCGGGTCGATGTCTCACTGCTGACGACAGGATCGGCATAGATAATTATTCACAACCGCTTATGCAACGGATTTACGAATTGCGGAAGTTTCAAATTTTTAAAGTATTTTTTACACATTTATAATATAGATTTAAAATATAAATTCATGTTTTTATAGGACGTCTTCACGCTCTGGACGTAGTTCGCGAAGAAACACGCGAATTTGTGCTCAGCATTATGAGCGAAGCCAGGACTCAGATCGTCGAAATCATGTCGATGATTCAAAATGTTACGAGCCCCGACGACGAAATTAGTGCCGATGACACGCGGAGAATGGACCGACGACGAGCGCAGCTAGCGGTGAATTTGGGTACACAGCAGAATACCGTACCTCGGACCATATGAAAAAATGCCGAGAAGTGGCTCTCGCTGCCTATAAAGGTAACTAATCAATTTTTATCTTTTTTCTTTATCATTTTCTTATATCTACGTCTTTTAATCGTAGCATGTGAGGATATGATTATTGCACCTTGGCTACCGGCTCCTCGGACGACAACAAAGCGTGTATTTGAATGGATCGTTACAGAATTTTATAACGATCCAAAGTCATTCCCACCATTGGGGGATGATGTGTACAGAACGTTTGAGGCGTTTCGGGGGCCGGCCGAGGGTTAATTGTCAGTAATTTTAATTTAAAAATATTTCATTGTAAAATTCTTAAACTAATTTTTGTTTTTATTGATTACAGATACTGTAGCGCTAGAGAAGGGCAAGGAGGACACTCTTGAAAATCCAACGAAAAGGAGAAAAAGTTTTAACGGTGACGAGTGTCAAAACAATACGAATCGTGAAAAAACTGTGTCAGAGCCGGTGGTTGTGCAGGCAAACGTGCATAGTGAAATTTGCGCTGACAGCTGCAGCTACGGCAGTCAGGACTCGGTGCAGCAGGAGGGCCCCATCGTTCAAGTCGGAACGGGCCGAAGCAGGTCAACTAAACCGCAGCACTCGCAGTCAGAGCTAGATGGTAGGTCTTTAAATGTATTGTGTGGCGATGCGGTGTGCGAGAGAGTGAGTATGTGCGACAAAACTGTGAACAGTAGCGGGTGGGTCGATAATTTCGAAACGCAGTGGTTCGATGATTTTGAGGGGAAAGGTAGTAAAACCGACGTGGAAAAAATTCTAGAAAAACGGAGTATTTTGTCTATAAAAAACAACGGCAATTTGTGTCTGCCTCGCGCGTTGGCTTGCGGTGAAGTATTTATTCGAAAAGACGCTACCCCTGAATGGGCTAAGAAATAACGCGACATAAAAGAAAAACTTGCGCATCAAAAATATTGCGCATCGCGATTAATGGTAAAATCAGGGATTGAAATCGAGCCAGATCGTGGATGCGGGCTCCGCGAACTCGAAAAGTTTCAAACATTTTTTCAAAAAGAGAAAACAGCAAATCCTGTAAGTGAATTTTTTATTAAAAAAAGTTTTGTAAATTTCAATTTTATAATTAAATTTGTACGTTTTAATTATAGCGCCATATGCGATATTCCTTGTCTTTTTACTATGTGAAAGATGGAGGTTTTTTACATATTAGGTAATTTTTTCAATAATTTGTAATTAATTTAAACTTTAAATTTATACTTTGTAATGAATTTTCAAATATTGTATAACCTTGTATATAGCCACTGAAGAGGGGATACATATATCCTTAAACGTTTGGCGAATTTTGTATAAATAAAACGATTTGGCTCGAAGAGACGCATAGTAAATTATTTACAATATTCCAACATCGAGCGATAGATTCACATTTAAACTAATATTAAATTTATTAGCTGTGCGTAGTGGATTATTTTTTTGTGAACGTTGTAATTTTTCGTACAAGAACATAAACCAACACGCCTGCGAAGCCATATGTGACGCATGTTTCGGTACGCCGAGATGCAGTGTTTCTGAAAATAAAAATATTAATTGCAACGATTGCGGGCGTCATTTTTACAACGATGCATGTTACAAATATCACCGTCAAATAGGTTCTGCGGTTCGAAGTAAAAAAAATCTTGCAAAGCGAAATTTAAGTAGATCGTTATGTTCGAGTTATTTTGTTTGTAAAACTTGTCATCGCATCGTTAATAATTAAAAAAAAACACTCGTTAAAAAAAAAGAATTCACTCGTCAAATGATTTGTGTATGATGCTAACCGTTACACTCAAACAAAAAACAAAAACTCACCCCGAGAACTGTTTTATTTTTTATGATTTCAAGACACGCGAAGAAAAACAAAATGAAAGCGCAGTAAAAATTTTAAAACCAATTTTGTGTGCTGCGCAAGTATGCTGCGACGTCTGCTTTTCGGACGAATCGTCGAATCTGTGTGCATTTTGTGGAGTGCGCGAGCATGTATATACAGGTACAAACTGCGTCGGACTCTTTCTCGATTTCGCGATTCGAGAGAAGAAAATCGGCTTCAACGCGTTTATTTGTATAGCTCATAATGCCAAAGCCTTCGATGGCCAATTTATTTTGAAACATTTAGTAGATAACGGTAAAGACCCCGAAGTTATTTTAAACGGGCGGAACATACTACGTATGCAGATCGGAAAAACTATTTTTATTGATTCGTTGAATTATATATATATATATAATATATAACGCCTCGCCGAGGGCGTTAAGAAAGCATATTTTCCACATCGTTTTAATACCGTCGATAACGAAAATTATAAAGGCGCGTATCCGCCTGCGGAATGTTATTGTCCCGACGCAATGACAATGCAAGAGCGTGAAAATTTTTAGGAGTGGTACTCATCGGTTGCGAACGAATTTGAATTTGATTTAAAAAAAGAACTGCTTGAATATTGCCAGCAAGACGTAGTCATCTTGCGACAAGGTTGCATGCGATTTCGACAAATTTTTCTAGATGTAGCAAATGTCGACCCGTTTGCCGAAAGTGTGACACTCGCAAGTGCCTGCTCTCGGGTCTATAGGAAAAATTTCCTAGAGCGAAACACAATAGGTCTTGTACCTGCGCAAGGATATTTACGAATCGGCAACCACTCCCAAAAATGTATCGTACACGCCGGCCGTAGTCGAGAATATCGTTTGATCGAGGGGCCGATTATCGACGGGTTTTTACCTGTAGATAACGCGAAAGGTGTCGTTTATCAGTTTCACGGATGCTACTGACACGGTTGTCTAGCCTGTTTTAATAATGAGCGTTCGCGACCTCTTGTTGATAAATCAACATTTGAACAGCGTTACGAAAATACATTTATAATGTCGCGGCGTATAAAATCGTACGGATACACGCTTACTGAGATGTGGGAATGCGATTTTCAAAAAAACATAGTAAAAAACCCGGATTTTCAAAAATTAATCAAGCAACATCCTCTCGCACAGAAAAACGTGTCGTTGAATCCGCGCGCCGCTTTTTACGGTGAACGAACTGGTAACGTCGCGACTCTTTACAAAGTAGCTCCTGGAGAGCAAATACGCTATCTCGACATTTGTTCTCTGTATCCGTACATTTGTAAAACAGGCGTGTATCCTGTCGGACATCCGAAGATATACATAGGTAGCATGTGCTACGAGCTTACAGGCGAAAATTTCGAAACGTTTAGTCAGAACGTCGAAGGGCTCGTACAGTGCGAGATTCTGCCGCCGCGCGACCTGTACCACCCGGTATTACCGTATCGCGTGCACAACCGCCTACTCTTTCCCCTTTGTCACTCGTGCTGCGTCGATTCGAGACAGGCCGAGTGTTATCACGAAAACGAAAAAGATAGAATTTTGAGCGGTACATGGGTTGCTTTTGAGATAAAGAAAGCGTTGGAGCACGGCTATGTATTGAAGAATATAAGTGTTATCTGGCAATATTCGGTCACGCAGTATAACCGCAATACAGACACTGTCGGTTTATTCACCGGGTACATAAATACATTTTTAAAAATTAAACAAGAGAGTTCGGGTTTCCCCGCGAATGTCGTGACTGATGCAGAGAAAAAAGCATATATCGAGAGCTACGAGCGTGAAGAAGGCGTTAAATTAGACGTAGAAAAAATATAGAAAAATCCGGGGCTGCGAGCTGTAGCCAAGCTATGCTTAAACACGCTTTGGGGAAAGTTCGGACAGAGAGGAAATCTCTCACAGACCCAGGTAGTTCGAACCCGTGAAGAACTCTTGAAATTTATGACCGGTCCCGACATTGTTATCGAGGCTATCGAGCAGGCTAACAAAGATGTTTTGTATGTGAATTGGAAATACATAGACGAGGTAGGGTTAAATTCGCCGTGTACAAATATCGTCGTCGCTGCATATACAACCGCACAGGCACGATTAACCTTTTATTCGTATCTATTTAAATTGGAAAAGCGTGTATTATACTATGACACCGATTCTATTATATATACTACTAAATGCGATGGCTCGTACGAATATGAACCCCCAATGGGGCCGTATCTCGGATAGCTCATGAATGAGTTGGAAGAGTACGGCCCGGGAGCTTATATAGAATGTTTTGTTTCGGGTGGTCCGAAATTCTCGTTCGAAAAGCGGACGGCACTGTTCACGACACGTGAAAAGTCAAAGGTTTCAGACAAAACTATCAAAATAGCGTAGTCATTAATTTTAATAGTGTTGTTAATAGTGTTATACTGTTGTTAATAATTTTAATTAGTGATCGAAAAATATAATTTAAAAAATGTAAATAATACAAATAACACATTAACTGTATCAAATAATGTACTACGACGAACGGCAATTCACGAAATTGTATCTGTAGATGAACAAAAAAAATGTTCGATTGTATTGCGAAAAAGATGGTTCAAATCTGCGACACGCTCCTATTCGTTTGGTTATAAGAAATAAATTTTGTATAATTGTTTGTATAATTATTTGTAATGTCATTTTCTTTTTTGTAATAAAATAAATTTTTATAAATGAATTTTTACTTTTATTATTTTTCAGATGGCGCAGTTAGTAACGAGAGGAAAGCCTCTCGCATTGTAGACGAGTACACGAAATACAAAAATGATGTTATGAAGATGCTAGAACGCGTAACACATTTTAAACTCGAACAGGTCCCTCGCGGTGTCGATCCTGACGAATGGATAGATAAAGCTTTTCGCGAAATTGTCGATTATTTGAAAGAACACGCAATTAAGGTGGCAGATAAAATTGGAATATCTGTAGATTGTTCGGCGTTTGTCGAGGGAAAAATGTGGCTTGCATGTAAACTCGTGCGTGATCTACATTACGCTGACATAAGTTCTATTTTCGAACGTATTAAGCAAAGTAAAAGAGAAATTCCGATAGACGAATCGTTTAAATTTATAGCGACATATGTTGAAATGGATAATAAATAAATAATAAAAATTATAATTTTTTTACAAATTTTTATTTTTTCAGTAGCATTAAAGTAAAATAGTAGTGTTTTATTTTATTCGCCTAACACATCCATACGATCTCTCGTATGCAGGTGGTCCTCCGCTTGCGTGTGCACACAGGCAGTCGCATCGCCCCTCCCCCCCCCCCCCCCACCTCTCTCGTCCGACAGTCGCCGCGAACACAGATGCTGCATTCTCTCTCACTCATGCCGAAGCTGTCGCCCCTCTCTCTCTCTCTCTCTCGTACACACAAACGCTCTAGCCCCTACTCTAGACCATTCCACGGCTTGTCAGCGCGTGAAAATAGGCATGCGCAGCCCTCGCATATCGTGCACTGCAACGTTAAGCGCTCCGAGGAGGAGATTCACGTGTACAATGGAATTACTTCTGCCGACACTTGCTAGTAATATGTACGCAGAGTTTGGTAGGAAACCTTTAAAAGTAAAAACACCTCGAAGATTATAACCTTCTACGACGCGGTTGAAGAGTTTACATGCAGCTTGAGTCCAGCGACCATTGTATTCTGTGTGCGTCGATACACAGTCCAATGCTCATAAAATTGCCCGAGGTACTAGTAGGAGAAATTCCGCTTCGAGCTCGTAGATGCCTTGCAGCTCGTGTATTTTTGTAATATTGTAGTGCTCGCCACTGTCCAAACCCAGACATACGCGAGTATCTTCTTTCACAATGCAGCGCACCCGTTTCCCCTCCACCAGCAAAGATATCATCATTTTTGGCTGTAATTTTAAAATGCATTAATTTTTATAAAGGCAAAAGCATTTAATAAAAAAGTTAATGAATTTTAAAATTACCTGTAATTCGTAAGTTGATAATTTTTTTAAAAGAGATTCCCCGTTTTCTTCTGGCTGCAAGTGCCCCGTTTCAGGACAATAATAATACAACTGAGGCAATTCTGTAGTAATCGAGCATCTCCTGCTCTAATTGAATATATGCGGCATATCCTCCTCGATGAGATGCACATAAAAAGACGATGGTGTATAGAAACAAGAAACCCGCAATTCTTTCTCTTGATGCAAGAGAGCATCAATGTTACGCCACCCAACATTAAGTAGCGAGACCGATTCCATTATGACGCATTTAGTTTAGATTACATCTGCTCCTAAACACTTCCGAGTAAATACTGTCACCCCCTGCAGTTTTCGAGGGGGGCTAGGGCTCACTTTTCGACTGCGGCCCGAGTTCGATGGGTGATTGGAGGGGGGAGAGCGACTGGCACGTGCCACAGGTAAGCATAATTCGGGGGGGCGTTTGAAGTGTTGGAAAAATTAACGGTTCATCGTGCGCGCGGGCTCATCTGTTGCAGAGCTAGACTGTGCGCCGCCGCCGCCGCCACTGAGGTTAAATATGCTTGATAGAAAAAATTAATTTAGTTGAAATTGTGCTGTCGCGCTAACATCATGGATACGCGATGGTCGCATCCTTGGACAAGTATAATATGCGGACCTACGTCGTGCGGAAAATCATGGTTTATAAAACGGTTTTTAAATTATCTCGATCGGCAAGACGGTTACAAGAGTGAACATTTTTTAAACAACGGTAAATCTATCGAGTTTCGCGAAGAGCTACCCAATCCTGAAGACTATTCAAACGATCCGCATTTAAAAAAATTATTAATAATCGACGATTTGATGCGTGAGGCTTCTAATCATGTTATCGTCGACCTCTTTACGAAAGTCTGTATTTTTTATAACGCAAAATTTATTTCACAAAGGAACGTATGCCCGAGATATAAGTCTCAACGCATCGTACATTGTGTTATTTAAAAATCCTCGAGACCGCGCCCAGATACAACATCTCGCGCGACAAGTCTACCCCGAAGATCCGAAATTTTTAAAAGAAGCGTATCAAGATGCAACTACAAAACCTTTTGGTTATTTGATGATTGACTGTAAACAGAGCACGCCGGACGAGTTCCGATTCAGAACGGCCATTTTTCCCGACGACGAGTATCAATACATTTACTTGCCAAAGTATACGACAAGTTCTCTCGAACAAACTATTTGATGTAAAAAAGACAAAACTCTACATATTATTCTTCAGTCGTAGCCCAACCATGCCGAAGCGTGCATCGACGTCTGCAGCAGGCGGCTCGGGTAATAGTAGTAGTAAACCGCCGTTTGAAAAAAAATATATCGCTCTCTTGGATGCTCTCAGACACTCGGATAAAAATCAACGCTTAGCAATTTTGAAAGCCGCCGACGAAAAGTTAATAAAATATATTTGCGAGTGCGCGTTAAACGTTCTTCACGGTACAGTGACATTGAAAAATCATCAAAAAAGTAAACTGAAAAAACACAAAAATATTTTAAGAAAACTCGCCTCTAAAGCAAAAAATAAAAACTCTTGGAAAAGTAAAAAACGTGTAATAGTGCAAAAAGGTGGTAGTTTTCTTCCATTCTTATTGACGCCGATACTAGAGAGTGTACTGTCGATTTTCCGTTAAAATCATTTATAATGTCGAGTATAAAGAAAATGGTGTTATTACCGAAGGAGCAGCTCGACAGAATACGACAACGAGAGTGGAGTGCAACTTCGACAACAGGTAGTCCCGAAGCGAGCAGCCCCCCTGTGGCGCTAGGGTCTACGCAGACTGTAGGAGATAATCTCACACGCCTGGACGATGAAATGAGAAAAATTCTCGATTCGAGAACGTACCCAAACGAGCAAGAACGTTTAAAAGATTATTTGAGTGTTTTACGACGATATTTATTTTTTGTGGAAGAAAAACGCAATCCCGTGCTGGCTGTGAAAGCTGCAGACTCGGAGGGGTTATCGGACGACTTGATTATTCAAAGTGTTCCGAAGATTTACAAGAGAATCACGCAGTTGCTATTGAATCACTTGAAGGGGCGCAGCGACCGCATAACGTGGAGTGCCACTGGTGTCGTATCTATCGACGGGGAGACAATTAAAAATTCAAACATTATCGATTTGATGAACGAGGCTGCGCGCTCGCGGAAAAAAATTAAAGCTGTCGGTAGAAAAGAGTTTGCGAAACTACTTCGCGATATCAACGTGCCAAAAGAATTTGTGGGAAACCCCGATTTGTGGAGTATCGGCGGCGCCGAGTCGTCGAGCAGAGACTGGAGCAAATTCAGCATCGACGACGACGACGACGACGAGACAGCAACGGGGGACGATTTTAAGACACCGAAAAAACGTTTCAACGAAAGTGATTTTAATCGTCTTATGGATCCAAAGATTACTTTTAGAAAACGAGGCGAAAAAAACACCTTTCACTTCTACACCTAGTAAAAAATGGTTAAAAAATCCGTGAATAAACGTTTGAAAAAACAATATTTTGATCCGAAGAAAGCGTCGGCATTTTCTGGTGCAAGAAATTTGATTCGTAAAAACAAAAATAAAATTTCTCCGGAAAAAATTAAAAAGTGGTTTACACGCCACGACGCTTACACACTTCACAAAACTGTACGTAGAAAATTTCCTCGACTGTTTTACAACGTGGAAGGAATAGATCAAGTTTGGGAGGCAGATCTCATACAACTCAATTCAATCAAAGACCAAAACGACGGTGTAGCATACATATTGGTCGTAATCGATGTTTTGTCTAAATTTGTGTGGGCTCAGCCCCTTCGTGACAAAACTGCGCTCGAGGTTACAAATGCTTTCAAGAAAATTCTCAAAAACGATCAGCATCGGTCGCCGCACACACTGCAAACGGATCGCGGTAAAGAATTTGTCGGGAAAACGTTTCAAAAATTTCTCAAAGACAACGACATACATTTTCGAACTGTAAGCAACCCCGATGTAAAAGCCGCAGTTGTGGAGCGTTTCAACAGAACTCTGAAGGAGCGCATGTACAGATACTTTACGTATAAGAATACAAAGCGATACATTGACGTATTACAACTACTGGTTGACAGTTACAACAACACACCGCATACGATTAAAATGGAGCCACCAAGTGTGACTTTATATAACGCGCACAAAGCCCGAGATAATTTAGTTGCTCGTGCGGTGCGTAACCAACCTCGTCGAAAAAAATCAAAGTACAAAGTAGGTGCACACGTGCGTATAAGTCGAAAAAAAATATTTTCGAGAAAGGTGCTGAAAAATCTTGGAGCGAAGAAGTGTTCAAAATCACAAAAGTTTTGAAGAGAAGGTTTATTTATCTACAAACTCGTCGATTTACAAGGCGAGGATATAGAGGGTTTTTTCTATCCTGAAGAACTATCTGCTGTACATAAATCGCGCGTCGAGGAGTGCGAATATAAAATTGACAAAATTTTGCGCTCGAAAGGCCGTGGCAAGAATAAACAATATTTCGTAAGTTGGGTTGGATATCCGGATAAATTCAACTCGTGGGTGCAGGCTGCCGATTTGAAAAATATTTAAAAATGTATCAGACAAATTTCACGATAGTTCTCCCAAGCAACAGCAGCGCAAAGTCTTTTCCAAATAATACGACTACATGCTTCTCGACCCGTCTACCCAAAGAGATCGAACTCTACGGGCGGTGCCTCGTAGGCATTTCGGAAATACACGTTCCGTGCACTCTCAAGACGAGCGAGAACGAGGAGCCTCGATACTTTCAGCACCGCACCTATCCCAATATACGAAGTCTTGTGGATACAATAAACGAAACTCTCGTATTGACGAGTAAAGATAAACTGTGCATGAAATTATTCTACAACGAAAGAGGTGGTTATGTGTCTGTTGGATTACTCTCAAAAGATGGCCATGCAAAAATGTGTAAAACACCCGAACTGTCTCTCCCTCTGCAACGTGTACTCGGATTCGAGTTTGGTATAGAACCGACCGATTTGCGCGAGCAAATTGACTATTATCAAATACGATATGTAGGTACACAACCTGCGAGTTTTGCAAGAACAGTTCCAGATCAAATGTTTGTGTATAGCAATATATGCGAACCAGGCATAGTTGGCGACACTTTTGCGCCGCTTGTGCGTATAGTCAATGTGGAGGCAAAAAAATTTCAATTTGGTAGTACTATGGTAAAAAGTTACGACCCTGTGCATTACGTCCCTGTGCTCGTAAACAGATTTCAAACTGTCGACATAGATATAAGAGATAATCTCGGTAAACCGATAGCATTCGAGTTTGGGACACTGACCGTGGCACTACATTTTAAGAAAGCAACGGTCTGAGTGATTTAAAAACATGAGTTTTTACACAGTTTACGATCAGTCGGGCTACGGCGGCCGCGGCGTCAATCATGTATACGTTGGCTCCCCGCGTATGCGAGGCCACGGTCTAGGCTCGTGGTTTTCTGGAATATTTCGAAGTGCATTACCATTCCTCGCCAAGGGAGCTCGAGCATGTCGGTAAAGAGGCTTTACGCGCAGGCGCTAACGTGCTCGAGGATATTGGCGAGAACGTGTCGTTCAAAGAATCGCTTCGAAATCGGCTAAACGAGTCCAGCCATAACCTAAAGAGGAAAGCCACCGAAAAATTGTCAAAAATGATGCAAGGATCGGGCTATAAACGTCTACGCGCAAAGAGACTAGCTCAGTCTCCATTCGCTCTCGGCCCGCGTCGCATCGTCTCACGGCGCCGGAAGAAGCGTAGCACAACGTCCGGAAAAAAAATCAAGAAACGTAAAACAAGGAGGCGTACAAAACCATTGAAGCGATTAAACCGAAAACGCAAGAGTAGAAAGACGACAACGAAAACCACAAAGAGGAGGAAGAAGGCAAGAAAAACTAAATCGCGTGATATTTTTGGATAATTGAGTAAAACGGTGAAAATGTCGTTTTTACATAGCCATTCGGAGGCGTGCCTCAAGACCGAACTCGACTTATTTTCACTCCCCCAACGCAAACCGCAATAGAATCGAGCAGATGGGTATCTTACAAACCCGTGTCGTCGTTGAGCGACGAGAGTCCAATCGAGTTTTGCATAAATTCTCAAAACGAGGATTATTTAGATCTCGCGCACACAATGATAAGAGTGAATGTCCAGATAACCCCTCTAACAGCAAGCACCGACAAACAAGTAGCCCCGGTCAACAACTTTCTACACTCGATATTCAACCAGGTTGACGTTTACTTGAATCAAAAACTCGTCTCACCGCCCAACAATGCATACCCATACCGTGCGTATCTCGAAACTCTATTGAACTATGGTCCTGCAGCAAAGCATTCTTATCTATCTACAGCCATAGTGGTCGTCTGACACTGCAGGCCATATGGACGAGCAGCCTGGCGCTACTGCCCCAAAGAATGATGGGCTCGTGGCTAGGCATGCGTGTCTGTAGGCAAGCAATACGATCTTCTCGGTCATCTCCACTGCGATATTATGAATCAAGATCGTTTTCGAATAAACGGTGTCGTTTTCGAAGTTCGATTGAGACTTGTGCGCTCAAAACCCGCGTTTTGTCTCATGAACGCATCGGCAACAGAATACAGTGTACGCATTTCGGAAGCCACTCTCCTCGTCCGACGTGTAAAAGTAACACCAGCTGTTTTAATAGCTCACGCAAAGGCCTTGTCATCGGCGACCGTAAAATACCCCATTACGCGTGTAGAAGTTAAAACTTTTACTATGCACAGCGGTATAATCGGGGACTCTTTAGAAAATGTTATTCTCGGGCAATTACCGAAAAGAGTAATTCTCGGCTTTGTCGACAATAAAGCATTCAACGGAGACCGAACGTTAAATCCGTTCAACTTTCAAAATTTTTCAATTAATTTTCTATCGCTGTATGTCGACGGTACGCAAGTGCCAAGCAAACCTATGCAGCCTAAATTCGATAAGGCAAACCCCATGTTTGTCGAAGCCTACCACACTTTATTCTCCGGCACCGGTATACATTATATGAACGAGGGCAATGACATTGAGCGGAGCGAGTATCCCGACGGCTACTGTCTCTTCGCATTCGATCTCACCCCCGATCTGTCGGCTCATTACGCTGGTCATTGGAACCTCGTAAAAAACGGATCCATTAGAGTCGAAGTCCGCTTCGATAAGCCATTATCTAAAACTATAAATTGTATCCTCTACGCAGAGTTTGACAACGTTTTAGAAATAGATGCAGCACGCCAAGTGGTAATAGACTATAACTCGTAGGTGGTAACAGCAGAGAGGGGGGAGCGCGGAGGCCTCCGAGCGTTGGTAGAGCGCTTGGTCCCCCTGCTGTGCGGTGGCAGTCCGTTTTGAACCCCGCGAGCCACACGTACTTGTTCTTCTGTGTATAATGGAGAAGACCGATTACATCATCGACATTCAGGCTTTTCACGACTGCAACGGCGATTTTCTACCTAAAGAAATTGCTGTTTTGGGGGTTCATAGTAATTTTATCGCACACTGGATAGTGAAACCGCCATACAACTGTGACGCGCTGTCTAAAGGAATACTTGCTACAAACACATATCTAGCGTGCTATCATCACGGAATCGAGTGGTTCGACGGTGAGTCTAATTTGGAGGACGTTTACAAAGTGCTCCGTGAGGTGGCTCGAAGTGCGCTGCGTATCTATGTGCGCGGAGTACAAAAACAGGCGTTGTTGGAGCAACTATTCGGTCGCCACGTACTGAATTTAGAAGAATACGGCTGCCCGTCCTTCAAAAATCTACCGAGGATTAACGAGCATTATTGTTTCTTTCACGGGCGGAAAAGAGAATACTTTACGTGTGCTCTGGGCTATACGTACAAGCTGAGGTTGTGGATTCTGAAATCGCTGTACACGCCGAATGTAACACGTTCAAATAGCGACAGACGCCCGAGAGATACCCCCGATGCTAAAAAACCCCCGCGTAAAAGTCAAAAAAAACCATCCGATGAGCTACGAGAAAAGTTGGAGGATTTAAACGTTGGCAAGTCCGCAACCACAGAGTCCGGCTACCCCCTCTACAGCCTGCGTTTTCGTCAATAGTGGGGAGTATCAAGCAGGCGAGGAAGCGCTCTACGCCCAAGTGCACGATGAACTCACTACAGATACTTCGTGTGCTCGTGAAAGCATCAGTGCAGACGGTGGGTGTTTTTCCGGCAGACCTCATTCCATTCACATTACCGAGGCCTTGTGCCCTTGTAGTTAATACAGATGACAGCACTAAACTAGGTTCACATTGGGTTGCAATCTACATCAACAGGCTTGGCGAAGGGACTTACTTTGACAGTTATGGACTACCACCAACCGACCCGAATCACATCGATCGACTTAGACGAAATTGCCGAGTCTACAATTGGAACGTCCAGCAGTTACAAAGCCTCAATTCTGACGTCTGTGGGCATTATTGCCTTAATTTTTTGTTCCACATGTCTGATGGTGGTTCTCTATCATCTTTTCTTACACTATTTTCAAATAATACAACCTTGAATGATTTTATCGCTGAGCGCCTTGAATCAATGTTAAAAATGCGCAGCCCGCGGTGTAAAGGCAAAAGAATAATTTATTGCTCGAACGGCCAAAAGTGTAAACGCAGGCACGACAATTTGTGCAGTATAAATGTTCTGTGCACTCGTTCGCGAAGGTCATACCGCCGACGAGATGGGTCCTAATCAGAGCAAGGCCGGTTACGAAAAGCTCGTTCCAGAGACCGAGGAAAAAAAGAAGGAGACATCGGCTTCAACCTCGCAGTGGAAGCAGTATACACAAAAATATTCTACAAATACTAATTCTTTACCCGAAAAAAGTGGCTATAAAAAAATGTAAATATGTGTGCTGGTGTGAATTATAATCGTTTTCTCATGTAATCTTCACAGAGTGTCTAAAAAATAAAAGTGTAAAAAAAATATTGTCGACGAATAAAACTATGTAATCAAAAATTTAATCGTCGTTGTAAATGTGTGCGTATGAATTTTAACCGTTTTCTTATGTAATCTTCACAGAGTGTCTAAAAAATAAAAATGTAAAAAATATTGTCGACGAATAAAACTATGTAATCAAAAAAAAAATGATCGTCGTTGTAAATGTGTGCGTGTGAATTGTAACCGTTTTCTTATGTAATCTTCACAGAATGGCTAAAAAAATAAAAATAGAGTAAATGGAATTTCCGTGTTTTCTCATTTTCCTATCACATAGCCTGTATACTCCCCATGCTTTTCAACACTTAACGGTTTTTCGAAAATTAGTTTGTTACATTTACAACCTTGATCTTAAAAAGCCAATTATGAATTCACGGTCTATTCAAAGTCAATGCATTTGATCTCATTCGCTTAATTTGTGTCCATTAGTCGCACACCTTTTAATTACATCTACAACTCGTTATCATTTTTTCAGTGATCTCGGCTCGATGCTCTCGGCCCCTCGGGTCGCTTCGCTCCCCTTCGGCTAGCGCCGCTCCCCTCGCCTCGCCTCCCCTCGGCTAGCGCCGTCCCCCTCGCCTCGCTCCCGCGGCTAGCGCCGTCCCACTCGGCATATGCATACTGTCCGTTTCGTTTATAACTCACCCCTCGGCTGGACTTTCCAGACAGTCCCCCCTCTCTCAGAGACTCTGGCTCGCTTTTCCGAGTTTTTTCGGGAAATGTTATCTGCGCAAGATGTCCGTGGAGGCGGCTTTGGTTTTTGAGAGGAAGGACTTCTCGAGAGGACGAAAAAATACGCCAGAGTCAGTTTGGGCCTTATTCTAGCAAGAAGCACATCGTTATGATGCGTGTCGAGCCATATTACTTTAACCCCTCCTCCATAGGGCCAAAAAGATCAATTGTCGTGGTATGTATAAATAATTTATTATTATTATACTTATATTATAAAAGTGCTTATTAAATATTGTTTTTTTCCAGTTTGAGTATTGGGAAAGGCAAAGGAGGGAGAGGCGGATATTAAGGAAGCACAATGACCGCTTCCAGAACGGAGTATTCCAACCCGCGTACGATGCTTGGGGCATCGCGGAATTATTGTCTCATACCTTGGAGGTGCACATAAGCATCATAAACAAGGAGGTGCGGATGGAGGTGTTTAGCAAAAAAATTTTCTACCCACGCTACAATCTTTTCATTGGCCCACCCCTTCCTGTGATGGATCCACCCCGACGGCTCGGGGCGTTAATGCGCGACGTGTTTACAACTATAAGTGAGCCTGTTATGGACGAAATAGAAATATACGTAGTGCTGTGCTTAATTTATGCCAACTACTTCATGTAAAGTGTTTTTATTAAAAATGTAATAAGTGTGTGTAAAAGTGAAAAGTGTTTTGTTTTTTCAAACACCCTGGCAGGCGCGCCTCTCTCTCTCTCTCACTCTCGCTCGCCCACGCACGCCGCATCGGTCGGCTTCGGCCCCGCTCGGCTAGCTTCGGGCGGGACTTTGAAATTTTCGCCTGCGCTCTACTCTCTCTCCCTCGCATCTCTTGGCGCGTGGCAGAAGACGCAGAGCGCATGCGTCGTTTATATCGTACCTCTAGGCTTTTCCCGTTCCAGACACCCCCACTCTCTCTATTTCGGGGGACTTGGAATTTTCTCGACTCTTGCGCTCTACGCTGTCTCTCGCACCATCTGGCGCACACTCCACCATCTCTCTCTCACCCCCACGCACAGGCTCCCACCCGGGCGGCGGCGCGGAGTCAGCGCTCGTCACCGCGGGGCCAGGCTCCCACCCGGGCGGCGGCGGCGGCGCGGAGTCAGGCTGGCCCCCCGGCTAACCCTTCCGCGGAGTCTGGCTTGCCCCCCGGCTAACCCTTCCGCGGAGTCAGGCTGGCCCCCCGGCTAACCCTTCCGCGGGCCGCCACCCTCTCCGCCACCCTCTCCGCGAGTCCGGCCGCCCCCCTCTCCGGCGGCACCATCTGCCGTCGTTTATATCGCACCCCTCGCCGTGACGTCACTGGCGCCAGTCGGCGCCATCTCCCTTGTCGACGGTGGCGGGGTATAACCCACCCCTACTACTTATCGATATAGTCATGGATGATCTTGAGATGAATTGCATTTCAAAACTATTATTTAATCCTATATTTTTTTACCTTTACGTAGACGACATTATTACATGCATCCCAAAAGAAAAAATCAATGAATCACTTAATATTTTTAATTCGTACAATAGCCGGTTACAATTTACACATGAAATTGAAAAAAACAACTCCATAAGTTTCCTAGACGTTCTATTAGTAATGAATACAGGAAAAATAAGAACCGATTGGTACACATAACCCACCTTTTCTGGCAGATTTTTTAATTATTATTCGCAACATCCTGAATCCCAAAAATTTGCCATTGTATACAATCTTATTGACAAAGCTATTAAATTATCAGACGTGTGTTTTCATAACAAAAACATAAATATTGTAAGAAATTTATTAGCAGTAAATAATTATCCTGTTGACATTACTAATAGATGTATAAAAAAACGTATTGACAAAATAAAATCGAATGTACTAAACCAACGTTACAATATAGACAAAAACTTCAGAAACATTGTTGCGATACCTTATGTTAAAGGGTTTTATGAACAAATGCAACATTCTTTAAAACAAAATAATATCATAACTATTCCAAAAATACATAATCGTATGTGTAATATCATAGTTAAAGGGAAAGATAAAAAAGAAAAACAGTTGGAGAAGAATGTTGTGTATAAGTTGCGTTGCAATGACTGTACAGCTACGTACGTAGGAGAAACGAAGAGAAGTGTGTGTACACGTATTGAGGAACACAAAAAATCAAAAAACAATGTTATTAGTCAGCACCATAGTAAATTTAACCATAATTTCAACTTTGATAAAATATAAATAAAAGATAAAGAATGTAACCTCATTAAAAGACTTGTATCTGAAATGTTACACATTCAAATGCAAGATAATGGCATAAATAAAATGGAAGACACGCAAAAACTCAATAACCTATTGTCTTCTCATTATTGAGACAATAGCCGAAAGAGCCGGAACAACAACATTGACTGTTTCTGGCAATATTCGCTCCTCCTTCCCCCGCCTAACACTGGCTGGGGAAGATTAACATCTAGTATTCGTCGTTAAGTGCCTCTAGTTGTAAGGAAAACATTTTTGTTCATTTCGTTAATATTTAAAATTTATGTACTCATTTACAATAATAAATGAAATCGACAGTTTCCTGAAGAGGGTGACAATGTTTACTGAAACGTTGAAAAAGGAAAAAATGGTGTAAATTTATTTTTCACCTTTTTTCTACACACGTTACCTCGGAGAGATCGACAGATTTATTAAACAATTATAAAAATATGAAAAGTTATACATATTGGCCTTTTATACATTGCATTAATGACTGCAATTATTATAATCAGAAATTATGCAAAATCAAAATAAAAAGTTACGCTTGCTCTATTCCAATTGCTGGATTAAACTTAATAGATTTGTCAGTTATTTCCTAGTTTATTAATGAATAGAATCAGTGAGGCCGATAGAATATTTCAATATTCACACACAGAAACCTTTTTATTTTTCCATGTATTACTTAATTTTTCAATATTCTCTCCAAGCGTATAACCTCCCATGAGACATAATAACTTATAAAAATCTGAAAAAATAAAAGATAACATTTAAACAAAGAATAAGTTCATAAAATTCTATATATATGTATGGTATATTTTAATGTAATATAAAACCAAATACTTATCTGATTGTGTCTCGTAATTCATGACAGTGTAAAGACAAAATTATTAATTATATTTTGCACTGTTTTAAAATCTGTATTTATGTTATCATTATTTAACACTATTTAGCAATATATTTATATATTTTTTTTAAAATAAAGCAAAATAAAATTCATGTTGATTTAAAAAATATAACCTGTGTATGAAAACATCGTCTGTTGTCTGCGGAAAAACAACGTACACTAAAGTATATCTATATCGTCTGCAGAAAAAAAACGTGCACTTAAGTATACCTATATAGCCCAGAATGACGTGGATGCTATGTCACCGGATATCCGTCGAACAATTCTTCTCCTGCTTGAAGAATTGAGGTGCCCGAACATTCTCTTTAGAATATCTTCCGATTGAAGCAATTTCACAAAATGTGACCCTGATGTGATTTTATTACTTTCGTCGCAAGCTTTCATTTAAGTGCTTATATGTAAGAAAAGAAGCTGTCAGTGCGAAGAAAACCGTACGACTAGTTTCCAACAATGCCTATGAGAAGTATATAGGGTAGTCTGTCTAGCGCCCGACGGCGGCGTACGTACTAAGTACCTTATACTTGCCATCATGGCGCTACCGCGCCCCTTGATATTGATCATAATGTCTATACATATATATTATTACGGAAACACGTAGAGCTGACGTAACTGGATGAATTGTTCAGTTTTCATTTTTCTCTCATGAGGAGAATCGAGGAGCCCGAAATTTCACTTTACAATATCTATTGATAGAAGCAATTTCAGAAAATGTGACCCTGATGTGATATTGTTAGTTTTATCGTAAGGTTGTTTGAATAGTCGCATATCAGAAACAAAACTGTCAAAGTGAAGAAAACCGTAATTCGAGTTTCGAACAATGCCTATGAGATGTATAATAGGGTCTGGCTAGCGCCCGATGGCGGGCGTACGTACTCGACGTACTTTGTACTTGCCATCGTACCGCGCCCCTTGACAAGAGCGACAGTGAACTGCAGCAGCATCGACATGATTCTATACTACTGAATCTATTTACATTACATACCCGGACCAAAAAACGCCTACTTATTTGTAGATTGGAAGATGAAGAATTATATGTAGCGACGGTCGATGATCGGGTATTATATGTGCACAAAGAACCCGAGTGCGATAAGTACAGAGAGATACAGTCTGCTGATTGAAGTACACGCAGGCAATTTTAGCTCTTCTGCTTCCGAAAAATTTCAAGTGTAGCTGTAGCTAAATCAAAAGGCGCTTCTTGATTTAGTTAAATGGTACAATACAACAATCTACAGAGTCCATGTATCAGGAACGGAAAAACGTAGCAAACTTGAGTTTGAGGGGGGAAATGAGAGGAGGAATGAGGGGGGGGGGACCTTTTGAAGGTTGTGACTACTTACTACAACTATATAATATATAGAAGATAAATAATAAGTATGAAAAAAATATATAATATAATATAATGATATTTTACCTTGAGTCTTATACTGTACAACAGCAACTGTTAGATGAATTTGATTACTCTGAATAAGTGGTGATGATGAAATACTATAAAATCTTGGTTGCAATGGTGTTAGATGCAATAAAAGTACCGGTGCATATGGTCGAACTGATGAAAATTCTTCTAACACCTCAAGTAAATTAGGAAATTTCCAATGTTTCCAATCTTCATAGGCGACAGAGTCCTATAAAAAGATAAAAAAATTCTTCGTTCATAATAATAATAAGAGATAGATTTATTTACTTTTGTTTCAGATATAAAAAAATGAACCGTCGCGCGACGCCTGGTGGATGTGAAATATCAAAATTAATGTGATAAAGATTATTATGTGATTTTTTTAATTTTTATGAATTTCAATGTTTCTTATCTTCTAGACGTCCCACGACGACTCATTTTCTTCAATATTTTTCATATAATAAATTCAATATTTAGGTTGAAAATGATTGAAAGTAGTTTACCGTAAATTGACGTATTGACGTAAAACAAAAATTTTTTTACATCAATAAACAACATTACGTTTGAAAAATATTCAAGGAAGTGTTAGAATATTTAATGCGCTTGCTGATTTTGTAGTTAGACCTTATAGCATATATACAGCTCTAAGAGTTAGACGCGCAGTACAAGAATCTCACGAATATTCAATCTCATTTCTGCCTGTAACTTTTGTAACGTGGTGGATTTTCCGTCTTGGGGAGGGCACCTCACCGCGTAATAACGCCTATTCAGTCTTATCGCGAAATCGTATTTTGTAATTTAAGCGCCCGAAATCGCGATCTTGCTTCTCTTGAATGGCCGGCTAAAGAACTCCTCGTGCTCGGGGTCGCGGGCTAGATGTAAAGGGGAGGGAAAACGCAGAGAAATGATAAGGCGCTCTATTTAACATTACAGACTTAAGGGGTTATGCCTGAGTTAAATTCGTCAAAAAATCGATTTTTTTTTTATTGACTTTTTTCATAGGAAATTGTCTGTAGAATACGATGCTGAAGTCCCTTTTGCCCAAAAAAAATTGGGTAGAAAGCTACAGACCAAAAACTGAAGGCGTGCGAATAGCTTATTTTTAAAAAATCGTAATTTTCGCGTTTTTATTTGTCAGTGCTGTGTTACTGAACATGATTATTTTACGAGCTTTTAATGCTTCTCATGCATAATATTTGTATGTAAAAAACAATAAAAATATCTATTATGCAATTAAAATTCGTTAAAAGATATTAATAAAATGAGCAAAATTATGCAATATTAAAAATTTGCAAATTGCTTATTTTCACATTTTCCTCTGCTTTGTTTATTTAAATTAATGGTTTATTTTTAAAAAAGCATTTTAGTATTTATTATGCTTTATAAAAAATTAATTAGACGCAAATATTCGTCAATTAATAAAATTATGCAAAAAACGAATTTTGAATTTGGCGCTTACCGACGGGGCCGCGCGATATTCTTTCGAAAAGGCTATTCATTTAGATACCTGTTTTACCGTATGATTGAGAATTCAAGAGCGCAAAAACACTTGCTTTGAATTTTCATATCTACTTTTATTCTGCATTGCTCAATATTATTAAATAATTTTTATATAATATTTATTTTATAATATTGATAGCATTTGTGGTTAAAAAGTAGAGTAAGTGAGAGTGATTTGTGATGAAGATGAGTCCAGACTCAAGACATAGAGTTCCAAGATCATCTGACAGAAAAAGAAGGTTTGGAAGAAGAAAGAGAAGACCCAATATTTTTGCCCAATAATATGCGGAGATAAAAGCTGGACGGTGTGGGAATAATGGTTTAAGGCGATAAGTCAAGGGTAAAGGGATCATGACTGGAGGCAATAGATGGAGAGTGAAGGGATCGTATTATAGGCGGTAAGTGGAGGGCGGAAACGATAGGTAATGGCTGGAGACGATCGATTAAGCCTGAGGTATATGATTGGAGGTGATAGGTCGAGCGTACAGGTGATAGGCGCATCATGATTTAATGCAATAAGTTGATGTTGGAGGTTATGATTGGAGATAATATGTGGAAGCTCAATGTCATCAGTAAAGGTGTTATGTAGAGGGTTACATAGGAATTACAACCTAACTGGAGGGTGAAGGTCATGATAGAAAATATACGAGGAGCGTGAAATCATTATGGTAGGGTGGGGGGTACAGCTGCTACCATAGGGAGATTGGAGGATACAATTAAAAGCGATTTGTGAAGGCTCTACATTATTGGAAGCGATAGATAGAGGCTCCAGATCATGACTGGCGGTGATAGGTTGAGGTTATACGTGGAGTTTGAAGGTCAAAGGTATAGGGTAAAGGACACTAATGGAAGCAATAGTTGGAGGGTAAAAGTGCTAAGTACACAGTCGACGGATAGGACGATAAAATCGTTAGGATTAGAAATGATAGTTTATTGTTGCCTAGAGGTAGAGGTAATGGGTGGAAGTGAAGAGGTCATGATTGGAAGTGATAGGTGGAAGCTGGTAAGTTGTAAAGGTGATAGGTAAAATGTGAAAGTCATAGGGGGAGATTAAAGATAGTAAGTTATACAAGTGGTGAAGGGTGGAGGTTTTAGGTGCATGAAGAATGCATAAAAGGAGCATAAAAATATTACGATTGGAAATGATTACTTGAGGGTGTTGATAATATGCGGAGATAAAAGCTGGACGGTGAAGGGATATGGATTTAAGGTGGTAAGTGAAAGGTGAAGGAATCATGGCTGGATGCAATAGATGGAGAGTGAAGGGAACATAATTGGAAGCGGTAGGTGGAGGGCAGAAACGATAGGTGAAGGGTGGAGATGATCGATGGAGCCTATGGTATGTGATTGGAGATAATAGGTCAAGGGTGATAGGAGCATCATGACTTCATGCAATAGGTGGATGTAGGAGGTTATGGTTGGAGATTATGTGGAAGCTCAAAGTCACAGGTTCGATAGAGTGTTGTATAGGAATTACCTCATAGCTAGAAGGTGAAGGTCATGATTGGAAATATAGGAGGAGCGTGAAATCGTTATGATTTGAAATGGTGAAGTTGAAGGTCTGCGAAAAATTAGAAATTGAAGCTATGGGGGTTGGCGAGCGGAGCGAGCAGGGGGTACCCCCTAGTATATATATATATATATCTCAAGGGGCGCGGTAGCGCCACGATGGCAAGTATAAGTACTTCAGTACGTACGCCGCCGTCGGGCGCTAGCCAGACCCTATGATACTTTAAACTTGCCCTGTTGGAACCTAAGCGTACGATTTTCTTCGTAGTGCCAGCTTCGTTTCTTACATATGAGCACTTAAATGAAAGCTTGGGATGAAAGTAATAAAATCACACGGGGTCATATTTTGTGAAATTGCTTCTATCGAAAGGTATTGTAAAGTGAAAGGTCGGGCTCCTCAATTCTCCTCAAGGGAGGACAATTGTTCGACGGATATCCGGTGACGTAGCATCTACGCAATCTAGGCTATAACATATAGATAACTTAAGTATACGTTGTTTTTCCGCAGACGATAGACGGTGTTTTCATACAGTGTAATTTTTTATCAACGTGGATTTTCTTTTGCTGTTTTTTATTGCTAAATAGTGTCAAATAATCATATCAATACAGATTTTAAAACAGCTGTGCCAAATATCAAGGGACGCGGTACTTTTGTCTTTACACGGTTATGGAAAAAATGAATTACGAGAACATAATCAGATAAGTATTTCGATTCATATTATATATAAATATATCATATATATATCGAATTTTACGAACTTGTTCTTTGTTTAAATGTTATTTTATTTTTTCAGATTTTTATAAGTTAGTATTTCTTATGTGAGGTTATATACTTGGAGGGAATATTGGAAAAGAAAATAGTTCCTGTGTGTGTCTAAAATTTTCTATCGGCCTCATTCTTTGTGTTTATTAACAAACTAGGAAAATAGCTGGAATATCTATTAAGTTTAGACCAGCAATTGGAATAGAGCAAGCGTATGTTTTTTATTTTTGCATTATTTCTTATCGTAATATAATTGAGTCATTTAGTAATATATTGCAAAACAAAAAGGTTTCTGTATGTTTGAAATATTCTATCGGCCTGACTGATTCTATTTATTACTAGACTACTAAATAGCTGGCATATCTATGAATTAAGTTTAGACCAGCAACTGGAATAGAGCAGGAGTAAGTTTTTTTATTTTGAGTTTGTATATTTCTTATCCTAATAATTAAAGTTCAATGTCACATGCAAAACATGAATAAGTATATCTTGGCATATTTTTCTTTATGCATAATATAAATTTATGTCATTAAGTTACTCTTATTTTATAACTTTACGTGTAATTAGAAATTAAATAGTACTAAAATTTGTCTTTAAAGTTCTCAGAATTTATTTCTTGAAGAGGTAAAAGAACAATCAAGGACTTGGGTTTAGTACCTTTTAGATATTTTTTTATTAATTTTCATTATGATTTTCTTGATTTGCTACATCAGCCTCTTCTTCAACTTCGAGCGTTGCCACCCTATTTAGCCATTGAGACCTGCGGGTCATTTCCTTTAGTTTTAATTTTTTATAAATCGTACAGAATATAATGAAAGATTTTGTGAACTGATTCTTTGTTAAAATGTTCTCTTTTATTTTTTAGGTTTTATTGGAAGGCATACAACTACAAAGTTATAAAGAATTTTCTTGTAATGTGACAAGCTAGTGAAAGTGTTGCATTTTCTTCGTTTAAGTATCGAAGAAAGTTTTTACAGAATTTCTATTGGGAGGCTACGCAACTGTCATGTTCTAAAGGAAAGGAATTCTTGTGACAAGCTAGTGATTTGAAAAATGTTTTTTCAAGATTTATAATTATTAGGTTCAGAATTATAAGTTCAGAAGATAAGTGATTTAGAAGTTTTTCCCAATTATGAGAGAGCAAGTGTACTCAGTTTTCAGACGTAACGAGGCTTTTCCAAAGGGAAAAGCATGTTTTTAATTTATATAAGGTAACGAGAACTTATAAGTTGTCAAGCCAGTCACTCAGAGGGATAGGATAAGAATTTTCAAGTTGATAGGGCCCAGTAAAAATTGAATTTTTTTATTTTGAAATTTCTAATATATCAATATCTCAATAGCACTTAACTGTACCAACTTAAAAGTTCTTATACTATCCCTCTAAGCTGTGGGCTTAACTACTTGTATGGTCTATTTGCTTTTTAGAAAGCAGAACATGTATTTCCATTGAGATAAGAGACGCTCAACCCGAATTTTGAAAACTGCCTGTACTCTGGGCACTCTCAGAATTGAAAAAAACTAAGTTTTTCATTAAACATACCAATCAAAGGAATATCATGAGAAATTTCAAGTTTATCGTATCGACCAATTCCGAAATAATTATCATATAAAGCATTCAAAATTGAACAGCTCAAAATTAGTTTAATCGATTAACTTGAAATTTCATATGGTAACCCTCTGATTGATTTGCTTAATGAAAAAATAGTTATTTTCAATTTTCAGACTGCCCGGAGTACAGGCGGTTTCCAGGATGTGGGTTCAGCGTCTCTTTTCCCAATGGAAATGTATGTTCTGCTTTTTAAAAGGCAAAAGATCATACATTTTTTCAAGCCCACTGCTTAGAGGGATAGTATAAGAATTTTCCCGATGGTATAGTTGAGTAGTATTAAGATAATCAGATTAGAAATTTCAAAATTCAGTAATTCAAAACTGCTGAGCCGTATCAACTTGAAAATTCTTATATTATCCCTCTGAGTGACTGGCTTGACAACTTATAAGTTCTGGTTACCTTATACAAAACAAAACATGCTTTTCCCTTAGGAAAATGCTCGTTATATCCATGATCTAGAAAATGAGTATACTTCTTACTCCTTTTAAATTGAGAAAAACTTATTTTCTATCTAGAAATTCATCGCCAGGATAGCATGTGAAAGTTTAAGTTTATCACATAAACCAATGTCAAAATAATTATCATTTATGGTATTCAAAATTGAATAGTTCAAAATTGGTCTAGACGGTTCACTTGAAATTTTTTATGCTATCCCTCTGATTGATTTGCTTAATGAAAAATTAGTTATTCTCAATTATGAGAGAGTAACATGTACAGTCAGTTTCCTTGGATGTAAATCTTGGATGTAGCGAGTATTTTCCCAAGGGAAATGCATGTTTTGCTATGTAAAATGTAACGAAAACTTATGAGTTGTCAAGTCTGTCACTCAGAGCGATAGCATAAGAATTTTCAAGTCGAAACGGCTTTGCAAAATAGTTAGATACCTGACAATTTAGATTCTAAAGCCATGAAATCAATGGCGTAAGTATATCTACATGAAAATCAAAAATATATGTTCTTCGATAACAACGTAGAGAATATTCCAGCCGGTTTATTGTATATGGTTATTAATTTTTAGGCACGACCGCAAGGCGGGAATGCCTTATAGTTTTATCATCGCAAAAATTGTAACCAGCGATATCTCAGCCAATTTTCGACCAATCAGGCTGAAAATTTAGGAGAATACAACTCTTATATGTACAAAAAAACGTTTTTTTTACTTTCGCGATTACCGGCCAATTGTTCAAATGAGAGCTCTTTATGCTTATTTTTACATGTATTTTTAATTAATTATGTTGTAATAAGTTTATCTCAGTCAGATAAGTTCCAATCGATCCAATTTTTTTTTTCACAAACTCTCCTTATGTTAATATCGTGACAGTCTAAAATTGGACTTATTTCCATTCATACAAAAAATATGCGGGCATTTTTTAAATTTTCGAAAAACGGTTTTTTGGTTATAACTCAAATTCTAAGCATTTTATACAAAAAAGTTAAATGGA
The DNA here is from genome assembly GCA_018906965.1 of Philotrypesis tridentata. NCBI lineage: Eukaryota > Metazoa > Arthropoda > Insecta > Hymenoptera > Pteromalidae > Philotrypesis > Philotrypesis tridentata. Next base: position 61,034 of record JACCIB010000265.1, read on the forward strand.
AATGTAGTACGTCTCAAAAAAATACAACTTCTTCCTATTAACATAAACCCTCGAAAATGATTAGAATTCAAGTTCACAAGCTAAAATCGAATTTTCACATTAAAATAATTCGTTTAACATCATAAAACTTTTTAGGCTTACGTTGCACATAAAAACGTTCAATATAAAAGTTGTATACATTTTAAAAATACAATTTTTGACCATAATAATTATACATTCAGAGCGATTCAATATATTGTAAAACTCGAAAACAGATTTTTTTTAAAAGAAATTTCAGTTGGCCTCGATTATCTCTGCGAAATTAACTCCAATCGAGGCAAATTTTTTTTCATAAACTCTCCTTATGTTAATATCGTGACAGTGTAAAATTGGGCTTGATTCCGTATATACAAAAAATATGCGGGCATTTTTTGGATTTTCGAAAAACGGTTTTTTGGTTATAACTCAAATTCTAAACATTTTACACAAAAAAGTTAAAAGGAAATGTAGTACGTCTCAAAAAGATACAACTTTTTCCTATTAACATAAACCCTCGAAAATGATTAGAATTCAAGTTCACAAGCTAAAATCGAATTTTCACATTAAAATAATTCGTTTAACATCATAAAACTTTTTAGGCTTACGTTGCACATAAAAACGTTCAATATAAAAGTTGTAGACATTTTAAAAATACAATTTTTGACCATAATAATTATACATTTAGAATGATTCAATATGTTGTAAAACCCGAAAACTAATTTTTAGGCACGACCGCAAGGCGGGAATGCCTTATAGTTTTATCATCGCAAAAATTGTAACCAGCGATATCTCAGCCAATTTTCGACCAATCAGGCTGAAAATTTAGGAGAATACAACTCTTATATGTACAAAAAAACGTTTTTTTCCTTTTCCCGATTACCGACATATTGTTCAAATGGCAGCACTTTATGCTTAATTGTACAAACGGTTTTTTGGTCATAACTCAAATTCTAAGCATTTTACACAAAAAAGTTAAATGGAAATGTTGTACATCTTTAAAAAATACAACTTTTTCCCATTAACTTGAACACTCGAAAATGCTAAGAATTCAAATTAACAAGCTAAAATCAAATTTTTACATTAAAATATTCGTTTTTCATAATAAAACTTTTTACGTATACGTTTTACATAAAAATGTTCAACATAAAAGTTGTAGATATTTTAAAAATACAATTTTTGACTATAATCATTATACGTTCAGAGTAATTCAATATGTTGTAAAACCCTAAAACTAATTTTTTTAAATAAAAATTTCAGTTGATCTCGATTTTCTCTGCGACATTAACTCCAATCGAGCAAAATTTTTTTTACAATCTCTCCCTATGCTAATATCGTGACAGAACAAAATTGAGCTTGATCCCATACATACAAAAAATATGCGAGCATTTTTTAAAATTTCAAACCAGGTGAGCGCGAAGCGCGAATGTAGGGGGAACTGGTGAGCGCGAAGCGCGAACGTAGGGGGATCTGGTGAGCGCGAAGCGCGAACAGTGGGCGAGCGCGAAGCGCGAGCGTCGGTCGTGCCTTATATGCAAAACGCGAAGCGAAACGCGCGAAGCGCGTTTCGTTTCGCGTTTTGCATGCCTTGCATCGCGAAGCGATGCAAGGCGGCAAGCCACTGAGACCTGAAGGCCCGAAGGGCCGAAGGTCGAATGTGGCGCGCTAGTTTCCTTTCTACATGTCGATAAGAAATGTATTTATAAGTATAAATGAATTTATAAGAAATTTATTTATAAGATAAATGAATTTATAAGATATGTATTTATAAGTATAAATGTATCTATAAGATAAATGAATCTAATCATCTCTTCGAGCAAGTTATTTATTACATCTTTAGGTATTTATTCTCTAGGTATCTCTAGGTATTTATTACATCTTACACTAATTATGACATCGAGCCGAAGGCGAGAGTGGCAAAAACGAGATATGGGATGTCCGAATTTACTCCCGTCGTGCGTAATAATGTCGTTTCTATCGCCCGGGAGCGAAAGTAGTACTTTCGGCACAGTGTGGAGAAAAAGGTCTTTATAATCATTTCGAAAATAATTATGTTAGGATGTATGTCATTTTTTACCTCGTAAATGAGTGAATCGCAAACACTGAAAGGACATGATGCTTATACATTTAGCTGAATAATCCAAAACTCTCAACTATCTATGAAAATATGAACGCGTAAACATGTTCGGATCAAGAGTCTGTTGGACAGACTACCCTTTCTTTACTGCTACTTCTCTATACCTTCGATTTTACATAAATTGCCATTTTATTTTTAGCAAAAGAAAGTTATGATATCAATAAATAAATTGGCAAGTTTTTATAAAAAGCAATCGATTATAAATAAATAAATAACTATTTAAATGGGGAAAAATATAAAAATAAATGTATTCATATAAACACTCGACCAAATTGTAGCATGTAAAAAGGTAGATAGCCTATGAAAAGGTACATTCGGATACAATTGAAACTTTGAATAATTGCGACTGACGCCCCGTTCTGCGCATCCCAGCTGACGTTTGGTGACTGATTACGCTGACGCAGTATTTACCGTAGGAGGTTAGGTCACCATTCTTTCGGTAAATGAAGCTTCGCGTGACTGATCACAAACATGCGCAGAACCTAGCGCAAATTCGTTATTGTTCAAAGTTTCAATTGTACCCGATTATATATGTGATAGAATCGCATGATGTTCTTACATAACATTATCACATGACAAATGTGCCCATAATATGTGGTAATATCATGTGTATGTCCAAAATTATCGTGTAATAAACAGGATTGTTTGGCACCATGAAAAATTTTTCTGTCATTTATGGAAGCAACGAGCGGAAGTAAAATCTACTCTAGTTATTAATTCAGTAAATAGGTTACTATTATTTTTTTTATGGAAAAACTTGCCGTCCCGTCCTATCATAAATAATCGATGAATTAAGAATTGTCAGTATAATCAACAATATCACCAATTTTTAATAATCAATAATTTTTAATACAGTTCATTCATCTTCCTATTATCCTGTAATGGGTACTACTCAATTATGTTAAACTGTGAGAACAATAGCCTCAAATTTTAATTAAAGTTCTATTTTCTAAGTAAAAACAGATGTAAAAATAAAATCTGTAAACTATATAAATATTAATATAATATTTTTAAGCTTGATTTATTTTCCGACTTCAGTCGGAGAAATTAATTTTATAATAACATTTTTTTTATAATAGTAAGTACAGTTATTTTTAATCTACTTCGTGTAATATTTTGTTTGAAACATACATATAAATAAATGAAAATGTAGCTTAGAATAATTACAAGATTAAATTTAAATTCTTTAAAAATTGGTTAAGAATAGCAGTAACTACGTAATGATTGAAAAATCGGTTACGAGATTTTCAACGGTGCTTCGTCAACAACAACTTACTTTGGTTAACCATGCATAATTTGAAGATGTGTAACGTGGAATTTACCTGCTCGCACAGGGATTCCCGTTAGTGTACAAAACAATTTATTTATTACCGGCTGCCTCCTTCTCTCGGGTCCCAGATCCTGAATAACGGAAAAACGCGGGAAATTGGTAGCAATAGGGTAAACAGTAAATGAAAAAGAAACACAATAATTCCAGGTAGTACATAAAATTAACATATATTCTTTTACCCCCTTCCCTCATACAAATGTTTGGCAATCAATCATAAATTTAGTATAATTCATGGGCCAGCGGCCATATTACTAGGTCCATTGACAGAAAATCTAAAATAAAAGGGCCGCGAAAATTTCCTCTACGGTGACTCGATTTCTGTGGGTTAAAAAGGTCAGCAGCTAATCTCCAACTGAAAACGCGAAATTAACAGACGGACCTGTAAAAGACAAGTTGCCGCTACCTAATACTTCCCTCAAATTACCAATCGCCGGACAAAAATATATGTAGATTTATATTAATATCTCACCACAATTTCCACCAAGAAAAGAAAAAGGAAAACCAATGTAACACCAATTTTTCAACTACTCTCCGAACTCCTTTTCAAATCCAAATAACCACCAAGAAACTCGGAAAACCTCCCAAACTCCTCCAAAGTCCAAGTAAATTTCGAACCAAAATGGAGTCGGCCTTGCACACGATAATATTCTTTTACTGCGGAGAGAACCTAATACTCAGAAATCCAGGAACAGAGTGGCCGAGGACGACGCTCCGCTTGAGGAAGAAGCCGCGGTTTTCCCACCTCGCCTCCTTCTTCACGGAAGCTTCGTCCTCGCTGGCAAATTTCCATTGGTCCTGAAAATCTCTGAAATCCACAATTGGCCTATTCAAATACTACCACTAACTCGTTATCTATCTATGAATTTTCCAGGACCCTCTTTTTCTATTTCTAATTTTCCCATTGGCCAACTAATCAATTATCGCCCTCTATATCATATATCGATACGCAAATTCCGCGCCCCCTTTATTGATCTTTATCAATCAATCGATAAAGATAGCCGTAAGGTGGCTCCCCCTACGGATAACTAACCAGGCGCGGGACATTAGAAAAACCTCAATCATCCTAATCAAATAATGCCTCTATATATCTTAATGACTTCCGGGAGTCAACATAAAGTCAACTCGACCGCGACACATCTGAATTATGCGTTCATAGTCTCTCTGAGCGCCCCAAGCGCGGGCAACTTCGCGCCGCTATGTTCCTCTCTCTCTCTCTCTCTCTCTCTCTCTCTCTCTCTCTCTCTCAATCAAGCGCACTCACTCTCTTTCTTTCTCTTTCACATACACACTCTCATGCATGTGACCGCGCGCGCTTGCCACTACCTCGCTTCCTGCCGTGCCCCCTCCCGAGCGTGGACGTGCTGCGCAGGCGTGACTCGGGATCTCACATCCTGCGCTCTGCACGTGGTCGGTCAGAGGCAACTCCTGCGAGCGCCACCGAGCGCTGGCTCCGCTCCAGGAGCTGTGAACTCGCCGAAAGTGAGTCAGCTGGCCGTGCAATAATGTTCACGAGGCAGCAATAATTATTGCTACCTCGCAGATGATATCCATCGATTATCTGTGATAGAATGGGACGGCAAGTTTCTCCATAAAAAAAGAATAATAAAAATAGTAAAAAAGAATAAGAACAGAAAAATTTTTCATGATGCGAAACAATCCTGTTTATTACACGATAATTTTGGACATGCACATGATATTACCACATATTATGGGCACATTTGTCATGTGATAATGTTATGTAAGATGATCATGCGATTCTATCACATATATAATCGGATACAATTGAAACTTTGAATAATAACGTTCTGCGCATGTTTGTGATTAGTCATCAGTCACGCAAAGCTTCATTTACCGAAAGAATGGTGACCTAACCTACTACGGTAAATACAGCGTCAGCGTAATCGGTCACCAAACGTCAGCTAGAATGCGCAGAACGTGGCAGCAGTCGCAATTATTCAAAGTTTCAATTGTATCCGACTCTAGCTTTTAATAGGCTATCTACCTTTTTACATGCTATAATTTGGTCGAGTGTTTATATGAATACATTTATATGAATACATTTATTTTTATATTTTTCCCCCACTTAAGCAGTTATTTATTTATTTATAATCGATTGATTTTTATAAAAACTTGCCAATCTATTTATTGATATCATACCTTTCTTTTGCTAAAAATAAAATGGTTTGAATATACGACATACTCGAAAAATTTTAAATTTGGCTGTTACCGACCGAGGTAGATGGTATCCACACTGAACGGCACTCTAAGTAAAATTTTGCTTCACCATACGACTAGCAGGTTGTTAAAGTTGCTATTTATAATAATCAGTGATTGTTTAACTAAATAATATTCAGTTCTTCAATTAAGATTATTGTTATAAACTAATAATTTTTACTGAAAATTGTTTAAATATTTTATGTAGTTTCAAATCAAGGTTATAAATAGTGTATGTAAGTTCAATGTGTAAGTAAAATTCAAAGATTTATTAAAAACAATAAGATGAGTCGTTCAAGAAGAAGAAAGCCAGGCTCATCTTCACATGGAAAACGCAGGTTTGGACGAAAGAAGAAGAGGCAAAGGATTTTTTATAAAAGTGGACCCTCGCCAACACCTATCCCATCTTCATGAAATGAAGCACCATCTGAAGAACATCCTTCATCGCCTACATCACCAGAGAGAAAAATGCCACTTCCTTCAACATCTAGTGCAAGATCTCCAACAAGAAGCACTATGCAACCATCCACATCAGTTACATCAGCTACGCAGTTTGTACAGCCAGAAATTCCTGTATCGAGGTCCACGCAAAAATTAAAATTAGATTATGTAGCAGCTGGTATTATACAATATAGGATTTATGATACTTCCTTACCTTTAACAGGCTTATAAGAATTTCTGGCTTGCAAAAACTGTGGCGGAGATATCACATTCAATGAAGTTGATATCCGAGGCCTGGGTAGCAAATTATCCATTGTTTGCACTAATTGCCACAAAGCTGCTTCCATTGACTCGAGCAGACAGATTGGTCGAAAGCGTAATACCTTTGAAATAAATAAACGAGTTGCATTGGCTATGACAGCTCTTGGTCATGGACACACTGGCTTGAAAACCTTTTGTGGAATCATGGACTTTTTACCACCAGTTACTCATAGTCATTTTGGCTCAATAAATCATGAATTAAAAATTGCGAGTCAAAAGGTCGCTAATGAGTCAATGAAAGCAGCTATGCAAGAAGGCTGCAACACAGGTGAAAATCAAGAGAATTGCTGTGACATGGTTTCTGGTGATGGATCTTGGAGGAAATGGCGATTTTCTTCCCTCCAAGAAGTGTCAACATTGATCCGAAACAGCAATGGCAAAGTAATTGATGTGGCACCAAAACAATCGTTTTGCAAGGCTTGTGAAGCGCATCCAGAAGAAGACACTGAAGAGTACAGAGAGTGGTTAGAAGAACATCAAGACCAGTGCTCTGCCAATCATCGTGGAAATGTTTCGAAGATCAGAGGCAATACACGGTATCAAATACAAAACCTACATAGGAGATGGCGACTCAAAGCTATATAAGGCTCTCTGTGATACTAAGCCTTATGGAGAGGATTTTTTCATGAAGAAAAAAAAATGTGTGCGGCACGTACAGAAGAGGATGGGAACCAGACTTAGAAATATGATGAAAACTTTGGCTGGCCAAAAGCTGTCTGATGGCGCAGGGATAGGGGGAAAGAACCGTCTGACAGCTCAAAGGATTGACCAATTAACACAATATTATGGCAATGCCATCCGAGGCCATCACCGACATCTGGGCGACATTTTATCATAAATCATCAACAGATAAAGAGCCAAGACACCACCTTTGTCCACCAGGATCAGACAGCTGGTGTAAATGGCAAGTTTCCAAAGCCAAGAAGAAATTAAAAAATTTTCACCATCAAGATAGTATTCCTGTACCAATCATGGAAGCAATCAAGCCAATTTACGAAGACTTGACCCAAGCAGAGCTGCTGGAGAGATGCGTTGAAGGCTTCACCCAGATCAGCAACGAAAGCTTCAACCAGTCCATTTGGAAACTCATTCCCAAGGAAAGTTTTAGTGGCCTCACAGTCTTGGAGATTGGAATTTTTATCGCAGTTGCTTGCTTCAATGATGGCACGGCAGGAATACTTGAGGTGATGAAGAGTTTTAATATTCATCCGGGATCTTCTGCAGCAGACTGGGCCAAGAGTGCAGATGAACAACGTCTTTTCTGGTCAGACAAGAGAGCAATGGAAGAGGAATAGGAATAATCCAGATAATGATTCCTACTCAGCTGGGGCATACTAATTTCCCAAATACACACACAAATTTACAATCACCCACTCCTATCCAAAAACTGAAACAATCACTCACTACAAGTTTAATATCACTTTTATCAACACAGACACATCACAAAATCCAATGAAAATTTGGTCAGGGCAGAACTGACAGTTTTTCAGTTTTATTTTTTTTTGTACATAACCAAGCTCATGAGGAACATCTCTATTCATCTCTGCTTATAGTTTAGTCTGCTGCTAGTCCAACAGCTGATCAGCTGTTCTCTGACCTACATTTTATTCATCACATCTGGACAAAACCTTCTAGCTTCTAGTGTTTATTTCTGCTCTTCGACAACATGGACGAGGTGCAGCATTTGTAAGTTTATTTTTAACTAGTTAGATTTTTTTAAGATCATTATTAAAAATACATTAACTGAAAGTATATTAAGGGGTTATGACAGTGTTAAAACCTGAAAAAAAAGAAAAATTGTTAGTGTTGTAAAAAATTAATAGATATATAGGTGCTCTAAAAACTATATTTTTGCTTTCAAATACAAGTATTATACATCACGTTTATGCATAAATAATATGCATAAAGTGAGTGTAACATTTAAAAACAATTAAAGGTATTTTCTTGCCAAAAATCATGATTTTCATCACTTTTATTTACTTGCCGCATGTTTCTGATGGAACCGTGCCATCAATCCTGTTGAATCAAAGTGCCAAATCTTCATTATGAGTCTGGTCTCAGACTAAGTGGAACAGATTCCTGAAAAACACAAAATTAATATAATTAATTAAACATATATTGACAATATTAATAATTATAGTGAATGTTACATATGTAAACATACGTAACATTCACTTTGAACTTATTTTTGCCAATTCTGCTCCACTCAGTTTGTGACCGTACTCATTAGGAAGGTTTTCCACTTTGGTTCATCCGGATTGATGTTACGGTTCCTTCAGAAAGCTGCGGCAAGTACATCAAAAGCAGGAAAAAACTAAATTTGAGTAAAAGGCATTTAAAGTTTATAATGTAAATCATACAAATGAACTCAGCTATACTTACAGAAAATATCTGGCATACCTTGATTTGCTTTTGGTACTCAAATATACATACAATAAAGTATATTTGATGGTACGCGCATGTCATGCTCTGCGATAATAGTATTTAGAAGCTGGAAATAAAATAAAAATTATCGTTAGCTATTCATAATCAAGTTATGTTTATGAATTACAGTTACATACAATACTTACCATTATTAAATACACTTCAAGTTCTTAAAAAGTATCCAAAATAATACTTCAGGCAGTCAATATAAGCTCCCATTTTGCTGGCTTGCACCCTTATACCTAAAAGCAAAAAATAAACCAACAAAGAAAAAGCTCATTATGAACACTGTTATTACTAATTAGTTTCCAATACTTATCTGAATAATTTTTCTACTCTGCAGATGCTCTTGCACTTTTGCAACACCACTAAGTTTATAAGCATTGCTACAGCAGCTAGCAGACTAACTGCACTGATCTAGTGTCTTGGATGAAAAACAGCTGTTTGGCTGCTTTCTACTGCTTTACAGAAAATTCTACTATACCGATCAAACATAAATCTTCATTCTCGACCAGACGCTGTGAGGCACAACCTATTCGAGTGGCAAATTCAAATTTGTTGAATGCCTTTACTTTAACACATTGAGTTTAGTAACACAAAATCACACATAGAAAAATTATTTTTACAGATTTTATTTATTTTACGGAAATAATTTAATAACTCTTGAGAAAAAAACAGTTTGTAAAACGGTTTTTAAGTCATATTTTCAGTAAGATTTCTCATGAAATTACTCTGTAAAAAGTGGGTTAGAACAATCGTTTCCACAAGTTTGGCCTAATTAAAATATTTAAAAATCACTATTTTTCAAAAATTTACTCGAAACAGATGTAACGTCATGATACGTTACCGACAGACGATGTGTCGACCCGACCTACTGCCGGACCCAAGGAGCGACAGCGAGCAAGAGGCTGGCAAACTTACCAAGTCGCCCACCAGGGATGACCGTGCAAAAATCAATATCTCCCAGACGGCTAGACATATGAAAAAGTTTACGACCGAGTCTACACAGGGGGATGAAGCAGGCCAACAACAAGCATGGTGAAAATCATGTAAGGTCGTAAAAAAGGGATTAAACCCCCACCTTAGGCTTGGACAACGTCTACACTCATGTGGAATATATATACATATGTATGTCTAAACATAGAGTTACCGCAAGAAAATAAGAAGAACTAAGATCCTCCCTTCCTCCACCACACCCCTTGCCCTCATCTGAACACTCCCGACTTCCTATAAAAGCCCAGAGGTACCATGCCTCAGGGGCTGTCTCCGATTATCAATCTAAGCGGACACTCTGTCCGAGTAACTCTCGATTCTGTAAATTCGAACTTAGAATAATTTCCTCGAGTCTCGATCCTAACTCGAACTCGTGCATTCGTATATAAGTAAAGTCGCCACGATTGTAAAACTAGCGCTTAGAACAAGTAAAACGTCTTCTACTGTAATTGTACCGAATAAACTCGTTTGCCTTTAAAGTAAATTCAAACCGAGTCATAATTCATTTCTCCCGCGCAAACCCCGACGAGACGAGCGCAATCACCGAGGGGAGAGCTGACATCAATTGAGGGTATCTGACTGACGCACGAGCTCGGACCACCCGCCAAGCCGTCTAGCTGACTCGACATAAGGTAGGTGATCATACTCTATTAGACCCGAGCATGCTGTAAGCAACAAGTTGGATTTTATCCTCGCCTAGGACCCCGTAGCTATACGCTTGATCTCCCTGCCCGGCTAATCGCCGCATTGCTACCTTTTCCCATGACGGGCCGATTGACGCGGTCCGTGCTGAATTAAAGGTCACGTTACTCCGGTTACTAAATAAATATATTTCTAGTCCAAGCGATCGTAATCTGTACGCTACCCGGGACGTTACACAGATTTGTTAGTTTTTTGTTGATATCTTCGAGGAAAAATTTTTTAGCCAAAAACGGCTTTCAGGACCATATTCTACAGACTATTAACTATGAAAAAAGTGAATAAAAAAAAAATGGATATTTTCAAAATTTTAACACTGTCATAATCCCTTAAATTATTTTCCATAAAAATTTTCCATACTTTAAGTTTCAATTATAAAAATATTTCAAAAGTTGTAAATTTAATTTTTTAACCTATTTTCACTTAATGCATTTTTTTTGTTTCAGCAGACATAAGCTTTCATATTGAAGCTTTTTTGGAAAAATAACTCTCCAGATGTCATCCTCAAAGAGCTATCTTCGAATTATATTTGGTTAGTCGCTGAAAATTATTGGTAAGTACACTTTATATTATGAAATATTAAGTAAAACTTTAAATGTATTTTACTTGGATTTAGTTTATTCATGATTTTTTTTATTTGCCGCAGGTTTTCAGAGCAATGGGTAGACCAAATGGGTTCAAATTTTGCAGAAACCTTTGGAATAGATTTCTTCACAAACTAAGCGGAGCAGAATTTGAAAAAAATAAGTTCAAAGTGAATGTTACGTATGTTTACATATGTAACATTCACTATAATTACTAATATTGTCAATATATATATGATTAATTATATTAATTTTGTGTTTTTTCGGGAATCTGCTCCGCTTAGTCTGAGACCACACTTATGGGGTAGATAAATCACTTGGATACATGATGATTGATGGTGGATGTATGATGGATCCTACAAATTTTTGCGGCAAGTAAATAAAAATGATGAAAATCATAATTTTTGGTAAGTATATACCTTTAATTGTTTTTAAATATTACACTCACTTAATGCATATTTTGTATGCATATAAGTGATGTGTAATACTTATATTTCAAAGGAAAAATATAATTTTTAATGTACCTATATATGTCAATTTTTTACAGAACTAATGATTTTTCTTTTTTTTCAGGTTTTAACCCTGTCATAACCCCTTAATTTCATTTTCTTTAATACGTTTAATTTCATTCAATAGATCTTTTTGATCTTTAATGTTAGAAACCTATAACTAATACTATAACTTCTACCTACCTAACTACCTACCTACCTACCTAAACTATAACTTCTTTTATAAAAAGCAGTCGATTTAAAACAAATAAATAAGTGTTTAAAACGGGGAGGATTATAAACATAGATGTATTTATCTCAACACTTGACCAAATTGCAGCGTTGTGAAAAGGTGGATAGCCTTTGAAAAGGTACATTCGGGTACAATTAAAACTTGGAACAATTGCGACTGCTGCCACGTTCTGGGCTTTCTAGCTGACGTTTGGTGACCGATCATGGTGACGCCGTATTTACTATGGGAGATTAGGCCACCATTCTTCCGGTAAATTGGGTGTTGCGTGATGGATCACAATTTACAAACATGCGTAGAACGTAGCGCCATTATGTTATTATTCAAAGTTTCAATTCAACCCTGTGGTACATGTAATAGAATGGCATGATGTTGTTACATGACATTATCACATGACAAATGTGCCCATAATATGTGGTAATATCATGTTTGTCTAAAATTATTATGTAATTTAACACGATTGTTTCGCATCATGATAACTTTTTCTTTTATTTATGGAAGCAACCAGCGGATGTACAATCTACTCTACTTAGTAATTCAGTAAATGTGCTGCTATCCTTATTTCATTAAAAATATATGTCTAGGACGATTATATACAACTATATATGACATTTAAATTCTATTGATTTACGTACATTTAAAAAAAACAGGAACAAATTCTATCATGTAGAACGCAATTTTTTTTACGGAAAAACTTGCCGTCCCATCCTGTCATAAATAATCGATGAACTACTAAATGTCAGTGTAATTAACAATATCATAAAATTTTTAATATAGTTAATTTATTGTCCTATTATCCTATAATGGGTACTACTCAAAACATTATATTAAACTAAGATAGAATGAAAAATTGATTCAGAGATATTCTAATGGTATTTCATTAGCAAGTTACTTTGGTTAACCATGCATAATTTGAAGATGGTGTCCATCGTTACCTATGATAGGACGGGATGGCAAGTTTTTCCGTAAAAAAAATTGCGTTCTACATGATAGCATTTGTTCCTGCATTTTTTAAGTGTACGTAAATCAATAGAATTTATATCTCATATATAGTTGTATATAATCGTCCTAGACATAGATTTTTAATGAAATAAGGATAGCAGCACATTTACTGAATTACTAAGTAGAGTAGATTTTATATCCGCTCGTTGCTTCCATAAATAAAAGATAAAGTTTTCATGATGCGAAACAATCGTGTTAAATTACATAATAATTTTAGACAAACATGATATTACCACATATTATGTGCACATTTGTCATGTGATAATGTCATGTAACAACATCATGCCATTCTATTACATGTACCACAGGGTTGAATTGAAACTTAGACTAATAACAAATTGGCGCTACGTTCTACGCATGTTTGTAAATTGTGATCCATCACGCAACGCCCAATTTACCGGAAGAATGGTGGCCTAATCTCCCATAGTAAATACGGCGTCACCATGATTGGTCACCAAACGTCAGCTAGAAAGCGCAGAACGTGGCAGCAGTCGCAATTGTTCCAAGTTTTAATTGTACCCGAATGCACCTTTTCACAGGCTATCCACCTTTTCACAACACTGCAATTTGGTCAAGTGTTGATATAAATACATCTATGTTTATAATCCTTCCCGTTTTAAACACTTATTTATTTATTTTAAATCGACCGCTTTTTATAAAAGAACTTACCAATTTATTTATTGATCATAACTGTCTTTTGCTAAAATTAGAATTTGCGTGACATTAAGGTTATCAAAAGTTATAAAATTAATCTTTAATTCTTACAGGAAGAAACGACGACCTTATACTTGCCAGCCTTTTACCTTTAAAAGGTTTATTTGGGGGGGGGGGGAGATTTCACTACTTTTAAATGGTATATAATACCTAAATTACAAATAATCATTAACATTAACTAAATAAGTTATAAATATAAAAAATTAAAGTACATATATGCTTGTGTATTATTGCAATAATAATTACTTTTTCGATACCGTCTGTACAGCAAATAGTTATTTTTGGATCATGATTATTCAAAAAAGAAATATCTAACGCGTAGTATGAGTTTTAGGAGTTTTTAATGCGATTTAAATAATATAGGTTATAATAAACTTGGAGATCCACGTGAACGTTATAAACTAGCAGAAACCGACAGTAGACTAATACTTCATAGCTTCGTTATAGGGATCTCTATATCCCCATAACTTGATGCCAACCAACTTTCGTACTATAACTATGTCTAACATTCTAACCTGAAGTACTAATTTACTGTTGGTTTAATTCTGCTAGTTTATAACCTCTCACATAGCATGGAAGCTTCCGGAACCTTCCCACCGAGACTTACAATCAAGTTTCCCAAAGGAAGCTTCTGGGAAGCTTAAAAGTAGGTTTAATAAAGTTTCAGAAAAGTTACATGGGAATATTGCATTGATAGCTTACATTATGCTTAAATGAAGATTACATTGTAAGTTTTAAAATATTGGAAATTAAAACTGTACTGTGGAAGCTTCCGTGAAGCTTTCCTAAAGCGTACGGCAAAGATTCCATCCGATGTTTCAAGAAGGTTCTGAGGAAGGCTCCATTCAGCGTTTCCGAAAGCTTCACAAAAGCAAACAAAAGAATGAAAGTGAAAGTATGACATGAAACCTTTCGTGAAGCTTTCCTAAAGCTTACTGCGAAGATTTCATACGATCTTCAAGAAAGTTTCATGCAAGGCTACTGTAAGCATTTCCAGAAGCTTCGCTAAAGTTAGCATAAGTTGAAATACGATACTCAAAGTAGGACAGTAAAGCTTTCGTAAAGCTTTCTTAACGCATTTTGCAAAGATTCCATCAAGTTTCAAGAAAGTGTCTCAGAAGGCTCCTGTAAGCATTTCCCTAAGCCTCACTAAAGCAAGGAAAAGAATACGAATCTAAGTATGACATGGAAGCTTTCCTGAAGCTTTTCTAAAGCGTACTGCAAAGATTGCATACGATCTGTCAAAAAAGTTTCATGAAAGACTCCTGTAAGTATTTCCGAAATCTTCACTAAAGCAAGTAAAATATTGCAAACGAAAGTCTGACATGGAGGCTTTCGTGAAGCTTTCCGAAAGCGTACTGCGGAGGCCGCATACGATCTTCCAGGAAAGTTTCATGGAAGGCTCCATTAAGCATTTCCAGATGCCTCATAAAGTAAGGAGAAGAATGCGAATGAAAGTATGCCATAAAAGCTTTCCTAAAGCTTATGTAAAGCGTACTGTAAAGTTTGCATATGCTCTTTCATGAAAGTTTCATGAACGGCTCCTGTAAGCATTTCCATAAGCTTCGCTAAAGTTAGCAAAAGTTGAAATACGAAGTAGGACATGGAAGCTTTCGTAAAGCTTCCTTAAAGCATTTTGCAAAGATTCCATCAAATGTTTAAAGAAAGTTGCGCGGAAGGCTCCCCTAAGCATTTCCGGAAGCCTCAGTAAAGTAAGGAGAAGAATGCGAATGAAAGTACGACATGAAAGTTATACTAAAGTTTATGTAAAGCGTACTGCAAAGATTGCATACGATCTTTCAAGAAAGTTTCATAAAAGGTTCGTGTAAGCATTTCCAGAAGCTTCGCTACTCTAAGTCAAATTTGAAATTCAAAGTATGACATGGAAGCTTTCATGAAGATTACTTTAAGCATTTTGCGGAGATTCGATTAGATGTTTCAAAACAATTTTATGAAATGCTTCTGTAAGCGTTTCCGTTCGCCGCTCTTAAGCATGGAAACGAATGCAAATGAAAGTATAACATGGAAGATTTCCTAAAGCTTATATAAAGCGTACTGCAAAGATTACATACGATCTTTGAAGAAGGTTTCATGGGCGGCTACTGTAAGAATTTCCATGAACTTCGCTAAAGTAAGCTTAAATAGAAATTCAAACCGTGTTATGAAAGCTTTTTTGGAGCTTTCCTAAAGCGTTCTGCCAGGATCGCATACGATCTTTCAAGAAAATTTCATGGGAGGCTCCTGTAAGCATTTCCAGAAGCTTCGCTAAATTAAGCCAAAGTTGAAATTTAAATTGTGACATGGGAGCTTTCGTAAAGCTTTCTTAACGCATTTTGCAAATTTTCCATCAAGTTTCAAGAAAGTGTCTCAGAAGGCTCCTGTAAGCATTTCCCTAAACCTCACTAAAGCAAGGAAAAGAATACGAATCAAAGTATGACATGGAAGCTTTTCTGAAGCTTTTCTAAAGTGTAATGCAAAGATTGCATACAAACTGTCAAAAAAGTTTCATGGAAGACTCTTGTAAGCATTCCAAAATCTTCACTAAAGCAAGCAAAAGATTGCAAATGAAATTCTGACATGGAGGCTTTCCTGAAGTTTTCCGAAAGCATGCTGCGGAGGCGGCATAGATCTTTCAAGATAGTTTCATAATAGGCTCCTGTAAGCATTTTCAGAAGTTTCGCTAAAGTAAGCCCAAGTTGCGAAATATAAAGTGTGACGTGGCAGCTTTCACGATACTTTCATGAAGCTTTCTTTAAGCACTTTGCGAAGATTCCATCAGCTGTTTCAAAACAGTTTCGTGGAAGGCTCCTGTAAGCATTTCCGGGGGCCTCACTACAGTAAGGATAAAAATGAAAATGAAAATATGACATGGAAGCTTTTCTAAAGCTTATCTAAAGCGTACTGCAAAGATTGCATACGATCTATCAAAAAAGTTTCATGGAAGGCTCCTGTAAGCATTTCCTAAATCTTCACTAAAGCAAGAAAAAGAATGAAAATGAAAGTGTTACATGGAAGCTTTCGTTAAGCTTTCCTAAACCGTTTAGCGATAATTGCATAGGGTCTTTCCAGAAAGTTTTATCGAAGTCTCTTGTAAACATTTTCAGAAGCTTGGCTAAAGTCAGTCTAAGGTTGAATTCGAAGTATGCTCTGAAAGCATTTTTTTTCCTTTTGCCTTATCAAGTCCAATATTTGTGAGTCATATTTGGCTCTTCCCACTGCCCGATATCATATACAATGGTTTCGGCCAGTGAGGTACCCTATAGTCAGGATGCATCGGGACTACATTCGAATGTAGTTCGCATGCATCTCGACTGGACCTACAGTTTAGCTACACAATGCATCCATAGATTGTGTACAGTGAAATCCGAATCACTGGAGCTTCGACGTTATAAGACACTTAACTCCGCGTGGATGTTCAAGTTTATCACAAATTATATTATTTAAATTGCGTTAAAAACCCCCAAAACTCATACTACACTTGTGCAATAACGTTTAATCTAGAACCTGCAAAAAGTTTCAAGTGAAAAAATGCATTTACAGAAAAGATGGCATTAGGATCAAAATACTATCAATGGATTTCACTCTGTCAGATAAGTATATTTTAATTATCTTCAAATAAATTAACTTTATGATAATAGAACATGATTCTTTGTTTTAAAATAAATTATTCTTTCTCTGTTACAGGTGATCCGATGAAATTGTTGTAAAGAAAAATTTATAAACAGCAGACTTTACTGAATCAGCCTTATTTATTACTGTAAGTAATATATATAAAAATCTGAAAAAATAAAACATAACATTTCAAAACAAAATAAATTTAAGAACGTGTACATATTCATTGGACGACTTTTGAAATAATCAAAGATTAAAGCTTTCCAAATTTCAAAACTCGAAGCTCGTCCAATGGATAAACCTGGAAGTTGTCAGGGAATCTCTGGCACAAATTTACTTACTGAAAATTTAGTTCTTTTCAATTTCCAGAGAGTAGAAAGGACAACCAGCTTCCAGAATGTGGATGAGCGTGACTTTTTTTCAAGCGAAGTATACCTTGTGCTATTTAAATGAAAAAAAGAACATATAAGTTATTGAGCCCATCACCCAAAAAGATAGTATGAACAATTATATAAATTAAATTTTGAGTAATAAATTTATTTAATTGTATGGGAGATTATCTGCATCGCGTAGCAAAAATATTTTTCTCTGTAAAATATGATCATTTTCTTTAATTCAGTGTCATATATACCTTCTTGAATTGTTTTTAGATTTTTTCCCCACTAACATTTAAGCTACGGTTAAGTATTTTCTCTCTCTTCTCAACATTTACAAAATTTTTTTAAAATAAATTTTCTTTAGTTTAAAAAAAATACATTAGTGTTATATCAAGGGGCGCGGTAGCGCCACGATGGCAAGTATAAGGTACGTGAGTACGTACGCCGCCGTCGGGCGCTAGCCAGACCCTATATACATCTCATAGGCATTGTTGGAAACTCGACTTACGGTTTTCTTCACTTTGACAGTATTATTTGTCATATAGAAATACTCAAACGAAAGCTTGAGACGAAACTAACAAAATCACATCAGGGTCAGTTTTTCTGTAAATGCTTCTATCAACAGATATTGTAAAGCGAGAGTTCGAGCCCCTCGATTCTCATCAAGAGAGAAGAATGAAAACTGAACAATTCTTCCGGTTACGTCACCCTACGTATTTCCGTAATAATATATAGCACACCATGCATCAATATAGATCTACTTGTACATGCTAAGCAGATGCAGACGATGTTTCATGGTGAAACATTGTTTATGTTTATAATAATCAACGTAAATATTTTAATTAATAATTTAACATATTATTATAAAATATATCATAAGTTTAATATTTTAAAACAGTGTCATTTAAAAACAGTGAGAAATAAGTCAATTTCGTTCATAATGATCGACATGATTAATAGTGTAATGTAATTAGATTAGATAAGTATTTAATGTTATGATTGTGATTTATTAATATACAATATAAATCAAGGTTTCGTGAACTGATACTTTGTTTAAATGTTCTCTTTTCTTTTTCAGATACTTTTGGGAGGTTATATTGCCATTGAAAAAAGTTTGAATTATAAATATTTATGATTTGCAGTATTTATTATGCTATGAAGTAAGAATATTTATTAAGTTAGCAGAATATCTGGTGCAAGCGGAAGATTTTTATTTTGATAATAAGTTATTCATCTACTAGTGTGAAGGATTGTTTTTTATGGAGGATCGTCTCCTTATGGAGGACTATCCACCTCTTGCTGTGAATTATAGACTTTTTCGCTATCCAGATCGGATGGAATGTACCATAAAAAAGTGTTAAAATGTGAACTTATTATAAGTTGTATACAGAAAGTGATTGTGTTATTTTAAACGAGAATAAAATTATGAAAAGTATTATCCAAACAATTATTATGTGAAGTTGAAAAAAGTGCTAAAAAGTAAATGTCTAAAATTAAAATTATAATATTGAAACTTTTGAAAAACCAAATACAGCTGCCGAGGTAAACTGTTAAACTTTCATTCATAAATAGCATAATCTTTTTTTGCTACTTACGAAGAATAGTGATAGTGTCTTTTTATATTCAAAATGTTGATATGTTCACAAGATTAAATTGAAAGATAGTTCAAGTTTAGTAGATTACAGCGTAACTCAGCATAGTGATTAGTGATATAAATTCTAAATTAAAGCTATGTGTGAGGATTGTTTCGAATGTAATCCATTACTAAATGATTTTTAGTGTTGTATTGGTGGTAATTTGTGTATTAAATTATTTGAACAGGTTATGCCGTTTAATCTGTATATTATAATAATAATACCTGTAAACTTTGTGAAAATAAGGAAAAATGTGAGACTCGTGGTTTGAAGCCCAGCTATCTTAATACTTAGACGGACATTCAGTTGAAATAATAAGGAAAAGTGTGAGACTCGTGGTTTGAAGCCCAGCTATCTTAATACTTAGACGGACATTTAGTTGAAAAAATAAGGAAAATTGTGAGACTCGTGGTCTGAAGCCCAGCTATCAATATACTTAGACGGACATTTAGTTGAAAAAATATGTATGCAGAAAGTGATTGTGTTATTTTAAACGAGAATAAACTTATGAAAAGTATTATCCAAACAATTATTATGTCAAGTTGAAAAAAGTGCTAAAAAGTAAATGTCTAAAATTATATACAATACATGAAAGATTCATGAACTGATTCTTTGTTAAAATATATCCTTTTATTTTTCAGGTTTTTTTACTATTAGATTATATAAAGAAATAACTATTCTGTGATGTGGCAGCTAGTAAAGTGTTAAGAATTCATCTTTCAAGAAAGTTTACGTTGTTGAAGTGAATATGTAACTTATTCTATCGTCTCCTGGGTTCACCTTTCAAGCAAGTTTCTACATTCTTGAAGTGGATGTGTAATTTTTTCTATTGTCTCCTGGGAGGTAGACTCTCAGGCTATTCGTCGAAAGGGATCTTGATGAGAAGCTAGTGAAAGTGTTGTATTTTCATTATCCAAGAATCAAAGAAAATGTATACAGAATTTCCAGTTTATATCATTTTCTTGTGATGTGACAAGTTGGTTGATTGTTATGATTATATTCAATCCTCCACGCAAGAAAGTTTCTACAATTGTGGAAATGCTTATGTTAACTTTTCCTATCGTCTCCTGGGAGATAGACTCTGAGGCTGTACGTCGAAAAGAATTCTTATGAATAGATAGTAAAAGTGTTTTATTTTCTTAGTTCAGAGAATATTCAGTTTATATAAGGAAAAAATTATTTTGTATTGTGAGAAGCTAGTGAAGTGTCAAGAATATGCATCGCTCATGCATGAAAGTTTCTAAGTTGTTTCAGTGTATATGAATAGTTCATAACTTTTCCTATCGTCTCCTGAGAGGTAGACTCTCAGGCTGTTCGTCGAAAGGGATTCTTATGAATAGCTAGTGAAAGTGTTTTATTTTGTTGGATTTTAGAGATTATTCAGTTTATATAATAGAGAATATTCTTGCTTGATGCAACAGTAATGTTTTATACAATAATCAGCATGTGTATATTATATACTTACTCTATCGATTTCATGGCTTTAGGGTCTAAATTGTCAGGTGCATAACTATAAAAATCAAAACCATAAGTTCTTAGATAAACTCAATTGTATTGTTTTAGCATGTTAAAACAAGCTTTTATAGCTATAACAGATTTTAAATCAGGCGAAGACCGAAATATTCAAAATGTAGCTTACTTATTTCAATTATATTCTTCGCTCTCATTTCTATATGTAGTCATTATTATAGTAGTGATTAAAATCTATGGATATTTTACATACATTTTTTAGTACCTTAATGCAGTAGTTATTATATATAAGCTCTGGTCTTTATAAACATGTATTTTTTGCAGATATTTATTCCATTTTTAATGGGACCAAATGGAAGTTGATATTATATATATATTTTATACTTTCTTTGATATTATGGTTTAGCAGTAAATTCAGTATATATAAATTTTATGGCTGTGATGAATAAATATTTAACGATGAAAGTAAATTAGGTTGTCAGCTATAATACAGAGTGTAAATAATAATAGAAAACATTGAACGTAATTCAACACAGTGTACCAAGATAAAAGACGTTGAAAGATTCACAGTTTGCACTTCCAACGCCTTTTTCACATACCCCAAACTCAATATAAATAGTTTAACGTACCACAGAGTAGTTTAGCATAGGAGTCTGTCAAATAACAAAACAAGCAAATAGTTAACTTAATAGACAGGCACCCCAAAAGCATTATTAATATCCCATATTGGACCCACAAATAAAACTTTCAAACTATAATTTAAAAAAATTAAAGCAACGCACTTGCACGAAGCACTGAGTTCATAAGTATTCCTCTATTCATGCACAAACAAAACTTGGTCGGCAAAAGTCATTATCAATTCCATAGGCAATAAAACAAATAATTAAGCCAACACACAAACTAAATTCAATGTGCACAATTATTGAGACCCACTATTTACACATCAAAACTTAGTCGAACCCAGGAAGAGCAATCTGAAAGAGACGGCCTTTGCTCCAAAAGACGAACTCAATCAGATAGGTCTGACATAAACATACACCAATAAGTCCATTCAAATCCAGGGAAACAGAGCCAAACAACACAAAACACTTTAACATTATATTATGTGAATTATATTATCATGTGAATTATTATTAAATTATTATCTGTAGGAAAAAAAGTGAAAATAACTATACCATTTTTTGCTTGTTCTGGACAAATCACACTTGACATCCACAAATTCACACAATAATTATTGAAAAGCACCATAGTGATTTACACTTATTCACACATATACATAATTTAAAAACTACAAAAAGTCAAAAGCACTAGTCAAGTCATGTAAATTAATTAAATATGTTTATTAAAACACTCTACAACACTGTTGTACTTCTCACTACAAAAAACTTTAGCGAAAACTTGTGCACTAGCTTTGGCATGCCATTCCAGGGGAGACGACAAAATCTTCTTAAGACGTAATACACAAATTTCGAAGCAGCATTGACCAAGTGACCTGAAAACAAAAAGACAAAATTCTTTTAACAAAGCACCGGTGCTTTAAATAAACAAAAAGTCTCAAGAATTTAAATAAAAAAAAATAACTTATCTGATTCCAAACAGCAATGATCGACCAAGGGAAAGCACAAGTTTCCCATCACCACAGTGTACAAGTCCCAAAAGAAATCACTCCTCGGAGTAGCTGACCATCCATAGATGCTCCTGAGTACGAGTTTCGATCCCGTAGCAACAATTTTAAAATACTTTAGCAGCGACAAAGTTAATCACGCGAGAGGTTAAACACTGACGGTATAGCAGACGTAACGTCGATAACCCCAGGACTACAGAGCGACTAACCGACGCCACAGACTGAGCACGCGCACACACTTTTAAAACTAGGGCGCTAGTGACAAATACTAGTACCACTGCCGCGGCCATCTTCAGTGAGCATATACACATTAATTTTTAAATTTATAACTTATTCAGTTGATGTTAACTGTTCTTTGTAATTTAGGTATTACATACTTTTTAAAAGTAGTGAAATCTCCCCCCCCCCCCCCAAAAAAAACCTTTTCAAGGTAAAAGGCTGGCAAGTATAAGGTCGTTTCTTCATGTAAAACTTGAAGATTAATTTTGCAACTCTTGATATCTCAATGTCACAAAAATTCTAAGTGTTTTCTCTATCTATACAGTTATTTTATTATATTAATCAATCTTATGTGGTGAAAATTCAGAGTGCTTATTCTAAAAATCTATTTTCATTATGTAAATTAAAGTCAAACTTTCAATAATAATGTAAATAATATTCTAGCAGGTTTATTGTGTACGTTTATTACTTTTCCCTTAGTAAAGGTTGATAAGAAATGTGATTATAATGCAATGATTAAAAAGGTATTTCTAATTAGTTCAACAAATAATTATGTTAATATATGTGTCGTTACCTCGTAAATGAGTGAATCACAGACACTGAAAGAACATGATGCTTA
Organism: Philotrypesis tridentata; assembly: GCA_018906965.1. Classification (NCBI taxonomy): domain Eukaryota; kingdom Metazoa; phylum Arthropoda; class Insecta; order Hymenoptera; family Pteromalidae; genus Philotrypesis; species Philotrypesis tridentata. Next base: position 84,201 of record JACCIB010000265.1, read on the forward strand.
TACATGAAGCTGAATAACTTGAAATTTTCATCTATCTGTCAATATGAATGCGTAAACATCTTTGCTTGAAGGATCTGTTGGACAGACTACCATTTCTTTAGTGTTTCTTCTCTATACCTTCGATTTTACATAAATTTCAATTTTAATATAGCAAAAGAAAGTTATGATATCAATAAAGAAATTGGCAAGTTTTTGTTATAAGAAGCAATTGAGTTGATATAAATAAATAATTGTTTAAATCGGAGAAGGATTATAAATATATATGTATTCATCATTATAAACACTCGACCAAATTGTGACATGTGAAAAGGTGGATAGCCTGTGAAAAGATACTGTCGGTAGAATTGTCGGAATAACTGCGATTGCCGCCACGTCCTGCGCATTCCAGCTGACGTTTAATGACTGATCACTCTTACGCCGTATTTAGTGTGGGAGGTTAGGTCACCGTACTTCCGGTAAATAGAGCGTTCCGTGACCGGTCACAAACATGCGCAAAGCATAGCACTAATTCGATATTATTCAAAGTTCAATAGTATCCGAGTGTACATATAGGAATGATGTTCTTACATGACATTATCACATGAAAAATGTGCCCATAATTTATTACAGGATTGTTGCGCATTATGAAAACTTTGTCGATTTTTTATGGAAGCAACGAGCGGATGTACAATCCACTCTACTTAGTAATTCAGTAAATTTCTATCCTTATTTCATGAAAAATCTATGTCCAAGACGATCATTTGCAATTAAATATAAGATTTAATTCATAAAAAAAATCGATCCCACATTTAAAAAAAACAGAAACAAATTCTAGCATGTAGAACGCAATTTTTTTTATGGAAAAACTTGCCGTCTCGTCCTATCATAGATAATCGATGAACTACTAAATGTCAGTGTAATCAACAATCTCATAAAATTTTTAATATACTTATAATATATGTTTATATATAATATTTATGTATAATATAATATTATGTTAAACTGTGAGAACGATAGCCTCAAATAAAAATTGTAGTTCTATTTTTAGGCACGACCGCAAGGCGGGAATGCCTTATAGTTTTATCATCGCAAAAATTGTAACCAGCGATATCTCAGCCAATTTTCGACCAATCAGGCTGAAAATTTAGGAGAATACAACTCTTATATGTACAAAAAAACGTTTTTTTTACTTTCGCGATTACCGGCCAATTGTTCAAATGAGAGCTCTTTATGCTTATTTTTACATGTATTTTTAATTAATTATGTTGTAATAAGTTTATCTCAGTCAGATAAGTTCCAATCGATCCAATTTTTTTTTTCACAAACTCTCCTTATGTTAATATCGTGACAGTCTAAAATTGGACTTATTTCCATTCATACAAAAATATGCGGGCATTTTTTAAATTTTCGAAAAACGGTTTTTTGGTTATAACTCAAATTCTAAGCATTTTATACAAAAAAGTTAAATGGAAATGTAGTACGTCTCAAAAAAATACAACTTCTTCCTATTAACATAAACCCTCGAAAATGATTAGAATTCAAGTTCACAAGCTAAAATCGAATTTTCACATTAAAATAATTCGTTTAACATCATAAAACTTTTTAGGCTTACGTTGCACATAAAAACGTTCAACATAAAAGTTGTATACATTTTAAAAATACAATTTTTGACCATAATAATTATACATTCAGAGCGATTCAATATATTGTAAAACTCGAAAACAGATTTTTTTTAAAAGAAATTTCAGTTGGCCTCGATTATCTCTGCGAAATTAACTCCAATCGAGGCAAATTTTTTTTCATAAACTCTCCTTATGTTAATATCGTGACAGTGTAAAATTGGGCTTGATTCCGTATATACAAAAAATATGCGGGCATTTTTTGGATTTTCGAAAAACGGTTTTTTGGTTATAACTCAAATTCTAAACATTTTACACAAAAAAGTTAAATGGAAATGTTGTACGTCTCAAAAAGATACAACTTTTTCCTATTAACATAAACCCTCGAAAATGATTAGAATTCAAGTTCACAAGCTAAAATCGAATTTTCACATTAAAATAATTCGTTTAACATCATAAAACTTTTTAGGCTTACGTTGCACATAAAAACGTTCAATATAAAAGTTGTAGACATTTTAAAAATACAATTTTTGACCATAATAATTATACATTTAGAATGATTCAATATGTTGTAAAACCCGAAAACTAATTTTTAGGCACGACCGCAAGGCGGGAATGCCTTATAGTTTTATCATCGCAAAAATTGTAACCAGCGATATCTCAGCCAATTTTCGACCAATCAGGCTGAAAATTTAGGAGAATACAACTCTTATATGTACAAAAAAACGTTTTTTTCCTTTTCCCGATTACCGACATATTGTTCAAATGGCAGCACTTTATGCTTAATTGTACAAACGGTTTTTTGGTCATAACTCAAATTCTAAGCATTTTACACAAAAAAGTTAAATGGAAATGTTGTACATCTTTAAAAAATACAACTTTTTCCCATTAACTTGAACACTCGAAAATGCTAAGAATTCAAATTAACAAGCTAAAATCAAATTTTTACATTAAAATATTCGTTTTTCATAATAAAACTTTTTACGTATACGTTTTACATAAAAATGTTCAACATAAAAGTTGTAGATATTTTAAAAATACAATTTTTGACTATAATCATTATACGTTCAGAGTAATTCAATATGTTGTAAAACCCTAAAACTAATTTTTTTAAATAAAAATTTCAGTTGATCTCGATTTTCTCTGCGACATTAACTCCAATCGAGCAAAATTTTTTTTTACAATCTCTCCCTATGCTAATATCGTGACAGAACAAAATTGAGCTTGATCCCATACATACAAAAAATATGCGAGCATTTTTTAAAATTTCAAACCAGGTGAGCGCGAAGCGCGAACGTAGGGGGATCTGGTGAGCGCGAAGCGCGAACAGTGGGCGAGCGCGAAGCGCGAGCGTCGGTCGTGCCTTATATGCAAAACGCGAAGCGAAACGCGCGAAGCGCGTTTCGTTTCGCGTTTTGCATGCCTTGCATCGCGAAGCGATGCAAGGCGGCAAGCCACTGAGACCTGAAGGCCCGAAGGGCCGAAGGTCGAATGTGGCGCGCTAGTTTTTATTAAGTATGGATATAAAACTAAAATATAAACATAAATGTTAATTTAATATTTTTTAGCTTGATTGATTTCCGAACTTTAATCATAGAAATTTATTTTATAACATTTTTGTAATACATAATAATAATTATTTTTATTGAACATCTTGTAACCATGCGATAATAATAACATAGTTTTATGAAACATACATACACATACAAATAACCAAAAATTGTGTTTACAGTGATTACAAGATGAAGTTTGAATTCTTCAAAAATTGGTTAAGAATAGTAGTAAATACATATAGAATGAAAAATCCGATACGAGATTTTCTAACAGTGTTATGTTAACAACAAATTACTTTGGATAACCATGCACAATTTTAAGATAGTACCCATCGGTATCTATGATAGGACGGGACGGCAAGTTTTTCCATAAAAACAATTGCGTTCTACATGGTAGAATTTGTTACTGTTCTTTTTAAATGTGGGATCGATTTTTTGTATGAATTAAATCTTATATTTAATTGCAAATGATCGTCTTGGACATAGATTTTTCATGAAATAAGGATATCAATTTACTGAATTACTAAGTAGAGTAGATTGTACATCCGCTCGTTGCTTCCATAAATAATCGAAAAAGTTTTCATAATGCGAAACGATCCTGTAATATATTATGGGCACATTTTTCATGTGATAATGTCATGTAAGAACATCATTCCTATATGTACACTCGGATACTATTGAACTTTGAATAATATCGAATAATTAGTGCTATGCTTTGCGCATGTTTGTGACCGGTCACGGAAGCTCTATTTACCGGAAGTACGGTGACCTAACCTCCCACACTAAATACGGCGTAAGAGTGATCAGTCATTAAACGTCAGCTGGAAATGCGCAGGACGTGGCGGCAATCGCAGTTATTCCGACAATTCTACCGACAGTATCTTTTCACAGGCTATCCACCTTTTCACATGTCACAATTTGGTCGAGTGTTTATAATGATGAATACATATATATTTATAATCCTTCTCCGATTTAAACAATTATTTATTTATATCAACTCAATTGCTTCTTATAACAAAAACTTGCCAATTTCTTTATTGATATCATAACTTTCTTTTGCTATATTAAAATTGAAATTTATGTAAAATCGAAGTATAGAGAAGAAACACTAAAGAAATGGTAGTCTGTCCAACAGATCCTTCAAGCAAAGATGTTTACGCATTCATATTGATATAGATAGATGAAAATTTCAAGTTATTCAGCTTCATGTATAAGCATCATGTTCTTTCAGTGTCTGTGATTCACTCATTTACGAGGTAAAAGAAGACACATATATGAACATAATTATTTGTTGAACTAATTAGAAATACCTTTTTAATCATTGCATTATAATCACATTTCTTATTAACCTTTACTAAGGGAAAAGTAATAAACGTACATAATGAACCTGCTAGAATATTATTTACATTATTATTGAAAGTTTGACTTTAATTTACATAATGAAAATAGACTTATAGAATAAGCACTCTGAATTTTCACCACATAAGGCATATCGAGAGTTTAAAAATTAACTTTGATTAATATAATGAAATAACTGTATAGATAGAGAAAACACTTAGAATTTTTGTGACATTGAGATATCAAGAGTTGCAAAATTAATCTTCAAGTTTTACATGAAGAAACGACCTTATATACAGTGGTCTCAAAAGTAGCCCCCAAATCCGCGCGAACGTTTCAACGTATAATGTTAGATAAAAAAAGCAGTTAGATGAACAAATTTTTGTTGTAGTAACTTTTCTTTTCTTAATTTTTAAGTAATTATCGTACATTCACTTTTTATATTTAAGCACTTTTTTTCATCTAACATTATATGATCAAACGTTCGCGCGGATTTGGGGGCTACTTTTAAGACCACTGGTTATATACATATATATGCGGGGTTATTTTCTGACAAAGCGAGCTCGCCATTGTTTGACCTCCCCCCCCCAAAAAAAATTTCTAAATCATTCTTTATGAGTCTATGAGTGCCCCTGATTTTTTTCAAATTTTTTCCATCACTTTTATTTATGTCATAGAGGCTCAAAGTTAGCATTGTAAGTATTTTTTGCATTTTTTGCTTATTTTCGTTAATGTGTTGCTCCTCAGGAAAACATTTTGAACGATAAATACATAGAACATTTTTTTTAGTAAATTTGCTCTAGTTTATGGGAAAAATATTGCCAAAGTCATATATATATATGTTTGCTTGTACGTGTAAACTTTTAAGCCTTAAAATCAACTGTTCAGCTTGATCGATCATCAATATCGAAGACACAAACAGTTGAAAATATAGTTTAACTAATTATAAAAAAACCTTTGAAAGTCCCAGAATGTCACAGGCCTTGGTTTCTCTGTGAGAAATAAATATAACAGCTCATTTATTAAAAAACACTAGTTTATTACAAATGACTTGTTTATCGCATCAAAAAATTTAGGTAAAACAGTGAAATATTAGCATAAATCATCGAAATTTTGTTGCGCTTCATTATAAAAATGTTATAGAATATCCCCATATAATCAGTTTTAACATTTATAATAATTAAAATAAACTAAACAAGATTTTATACTTTGAAAAGCGCATGGGGGTGCCATATACTCTATATGTAATAGTTTGAAAGATATTTGACTTATATAAAAGTCAATAATCCATTATTTATAATCAATACATCCATGCTCATTAATCATTTTTATTTAGTTTTGTTGAATATTGTATAAATATTATACTCTTTGCTTGTTGTTCTATGAATTAATACTGGTCGCGCCATCTCTTGTATATATATGATCTTGTACATCGAGACAAGCGCGACTCCGAAAACGCGAATACGCGAGTATGTAAACACACATATATAGATACACACTATAGAGAAGAGCGCTCGCATATACTGTACTCGCGCTCATTCTCTCTCTCGCTTGTAAGTCTCGGAAGGAGACAGTCGTGTCCGACGACACATCACACATTGTAATAAAGTTACTTATTATTAAAAACAACCTCACTAATTTTCCACCACTCCAACATGGTAGCAGACCGTGGTTGGAAATTTTTTATGCCGTACTGTGACTTTTTTTAAAAAAGTGCAGTAAGACATATTAAAATGTGCTAGTGAGGTGTGAGAGCCACGTGGAAAATACAAAAGTGTTCCAGTGAAAAATAATTGAACTAAGAAGAGTTCAAAAAGAAATATAAGTGAAAATAACAAATAAAAGTAGTCTAGAAGAGACTGATAAAAACATTTTTGTGAAAAATTGAAGAAAAAAGTGTGATGCGAAGAGATTACGGTCGGCACACATAAAACGTGTTTAAGTGACGTCATAGAGCACATGGAAAATTTTATGAATTTGCTCAAATAATTAATGATCGATGAAAATAAGGAAACACTAAGTGAAAAAATTAGAAAAACAATTTTGAGAAAAGTTATAAAAATAACCAAAGAAGTTTGTGTTTTGAGAAGCGAAATTTACACAAAAATAAGTGAATACGAAATGGCTCAAGCAAAAGTTGAAGATATAATTATACCAATTTTTGACGGTATAAATTATACCAGTTGGAAAACAAGATTAATGATCTTGCTTGAATATAAAGAATGTCAAGAGCAAATAAAAAGAGAAAGAATTGCCTCAGACACAGAAGCTGATTGGAAGAAAAAAGATCTCAAAGCACGTGCAATTATAACTAGTGCTATCTCAGATAAGCAGCTTGAATATGTAAGTGAATGCATAACAGCGTGTGAGATGATAAAAAGGTTTGACAAAATGTATATAACACAGTCAACAGCCTTACAAATGTTGCGAAGAAATAAAATAGAATAAATCAAACTTAAAAGTTATAGAGAAATCGAAGAATTTTTCGTAGACTTCGAAAAAGCCGTAAATGATTTTAAAAGTGCTGGCGGTAAGATAACAGAAGCAGAAAAGATAAACTATTTACTTCGAGCACTACCATCAACTTACAGTTATATTGGTGATTTTTTTGATGTGATACCCAAAGAACCACATACGGTCGATTATGTTAAATCGAAAATAAAAGAAAAAAATTTACATAACATAGACAATAACAAAAGTGATAGCAAAAGCAATGTAAGCACTTTCAACACGAAAATAAAGGGAAATTGCTATAATTGCGGAAAATATGGCCACGCGCAAAAAGAATGTTGGACTGGACAACAGCAAGGTCAAAGCAGCAGCACTCAACCAAGTCGAAATCAGCGAGGAAGAGGTAGTCACAGAGGCAGCAACAGAGGCTTCAGAGGCAGAGGTCGAGGCAGAGGACAACATTCATCGCACAGCATGAAAGAGCAACACGAAGATTACGCGAGCGAGTCATGGTCAACGCAAGTACATACACCAGAGACAAATAAGGTAAATTTAGAAAGTGATTGTAACGGTAGCGAAAATCGAAAGAAAATCTTTTGGTTATTAGACAGCGGTTGTACCGATCACATTGTACGCGATGATAATTATTTTGAAAATTCTGTTATTTTGAACAAACCGATAGATGTCAAATTACCTGACGGTAAAACGCTCAAAGCTACAAAAGTAGGAAATATACAAATTTATTTTGAAAAATATTATAGTAAAAAATATGTAAATCTAAACAATGTTTATTTTGCAAAAGACATAAAGCAGAACATATTAAGTTTTTCAAAAATAACTGCAAGTAATACGATAGTACCTAGAAATGATAGCGCGAAAATTTATAACAATAATAGAGAATGAATTGTAGTTGCAAATAAAGTAAATAATTTATATTATATAAAAGGTTTTCTAGTGAATGAACAGAAAGAAAAATGTATAAATGCAGTAAAAATAACCGCGAAAGATAAATGGCACAGAGCATTAGGTCATGTTAATTTTCAATACTTAAATAAATTAGTTAAAGAAAAATTAGTTGAGGGATTGCCAGATAAAATTGAAAACACTGATATGAAATGTGCAAATTGCATTCAAAGTAAAATGGCAAATGTATCATTTCAAAATAATCGAACAAAAACTTCTGAAATTTTAAAATTAATTCATATTGATTTAAATGGACCGCATCAAACGACTGGTTATGCCGGAGAAAAATATTTCTTAACTTTTGTCGATGATTACAGTAAATGCACGCGAATATTTTGTATTAAACATAAGTCTAAAACTGCAAGTTGTTTTATAGAATTTGTAAATTTAGTTGAAAATAAGTTTAACAAAAGGGTTAAGAAAATACAGTGCGATAATGGCAAAGAATATTTGAATAAGGAGATTCACAATTTTATTAAGTATAAGGGAATAGAATTATTACCGTGTCCACCGTACACGCATGAATTGAATGGTGTAGCGGAAAGATACAATAGATCAGCAATGGACATAGGCAGATGCTTACAAAGAGAAGCAAATAGAAATAGGCGATATTGGCCTGAAATTATTAAAACGGTGGCTTACTTGAAAAACCACACTATAGCAAATACTGTAGAAAATAAAACTCCTTACGAAATATTCTTTGGCACAAAGCCAAACGTTAATCATTTGAAAATTTATGGTAGTAAAATTTTTGTCCGAATCCCAGAGGTCAAAAGACAAAGTAAATGGGATGACAAGGCAACAGTAGGAATATTAATAGGTTATACAGAAAACGATTACAGAGTTTTAGTAAATAACAAAGTTATTAACACAAGACATGTACAGGTTGTCGAAGAAGACACAAAAATAATTTGTCTTAACGAATCAGATGAAAAGCATGAAAGTTGTGAATCGGAAAATTCTGAAAGCGATTCACAAGAATATGATAGTGTTGTCAGCAACACAAACAAAAATTTATTTATCCCTACTTCTTCTCTCGAGAAAAGTAGAGATAATTTAATTACAGAAATGAATGAAAATAATATAAATAGTGAAAATGAAAACGAAATTAATTTGAAAGAACCGAGAAGGTCAAAAAGAAAGAAAAGTCCTGTAAATAGATACGGTGATCCTATAGCGCATTTTATTTATATTAATAACATCGATGCAAATGTACCTCATAAATTCGAGGAGGCGATAAATTCGAGCGAATCAAAACAGTGGAAAATTGCAATGAATTCAGAAATCGAAAGTTTAAAGAAAAATAAAACTTGGAAATTAGTAGAGAAGCCATTAAACAAAAAAATCATTGATGTCAAATGGGTATTTAGACGAAAAAACGATAATACCTATAAAGCCAGATTGGTAGTTCGCGGCTTTCAACAACGAGAACATATAGAAAACGTTTACTCACCCGTAGGAAAAATGCAAACACTTAAAATATTATTATCATATTGTTGTAAAAATGATTTGTTTATTGATCAAATGGATGTACAAACAGCTTTTCTGAACGGTGAAGTAATATCAGAGGTTTATGTAAATCAACCAGAAGGCTATGAAGTAGGAAATAACAAAGTCTGTAAATTGCAAAAAGCATTATATGGATTACGAGAAAGCCCAAGAGCTTGGTATAATTGTTTTCATAAGTACATGGAAAAAATAAATTTCGTGAGAAGCAAACATGATTATTGTTTATATGTAAATAATGCAAGCAGAGATTCAATATATATACTAGTTTTCGTAGATGATTTATTAATCTGTTGTAAAAATAGAAGTAAAATAAATGAAATAAAATCAAAATTAATGGAAAATTTTGAAATGAAAGACTTAGGAAAAGTCAACCAATACATAGGAATAAACATTGATTCTAATAAGAATGAAGGCAAAATGACACTAAGCCAAACAAAATACATTGAATCTTTAGCTGCAAAGTATAATCTAGAAAATGCAAAATTGTATAACACTCCTATGGAGACGAGTCTAAAATTAGAAAAAGCAACTGAACAAAATGAGTCAATAAAGTATAGAAACTTAATAGGAGAATTACTTTATATAAGTACTGGTACGAGACCAGATATCTCATATAGTGTAAACTACTTGAGTAGATTCCAAAGTTGTTATAATGAAACTCATTTCAAATATGCTATGAGAGTATTAAAAGATCTAGTAAATACCAAAGATCTAAAATTAACGTATTTTAATAATTTAAAATGTGATACACTAGATTGCATGGTAGACTCAGATTTTTCCGGAGACAATATAGATAGAAAATCCACAACTGGATATATTATAAGATATTATGGAAATCTGATTTATTGGAAAACAAATAAACAAAAAAATGTAACGAAATGTTCAACCTTTGCAGAATATACGGCTATGTCAGATGGAATAACCGAAGTAATATTTGTAAGAAATCTGCTAAGTGAAATGTTTAAAGAAAAATTCAATGAAAGAATAAACATATACGAAGACAATTCAGGTGCAATAGCGATTGCAAAGTTTGGAAATTATACAAAAAATTCAAAGCACATCGAAGTACAATATTACTACATTAATGAATATTATGAAAATGGAATAATCGATATTATAAAAATAAATTCAGAGTTTAATCTAGCTGATATATTAACAAAAAGTTTGAATAGAGAAAAGTTCACAAAACACAGAAAAGCATTAAAAATACTTGAAAATTGCAAAAGCGACAAGACTGAATGTAAAAGCAAAGAATATAAATTTAAGGAGGCGTGTTGAATATTGTATAAATATTATACTCTTTGCTTGTTGTTCTATGAACTAATACTGGTCGCGCCATCTCTTGTATATATATGATATTGTACATCGAGACAAGCGCGACTCCGAAAACGCGAATACGCGAGTATGTAAACACACATATATAGATACACACTATAGAGAAGAGCGCTCGCATATACTGTACTCGCGCTCATTCTCTCTCTCGCTTGTAAGTCTCGGAAGGAGACAGTCGTGTCCGACGACACATCACACATTGTAATAAAGTTACTTATTATTAAAAACAACCTCACTACTTTTCCACCACTCCAAAAAGTTTTATTTAAAAACAAATTTTAAAAACATTTTTTAAGACAGAGCAAATTAAGCTCTAGCAGAAGGTACTACCTTTCCATCTCTCTCTAATAAATGCATAAATGTACCAAAATTAGACATTGGAACAAATTAAAAAATTATCAGCAAAGATTGACGGTAAAAAAAAGTAGATGAGAATATTCTATGGGATCTACCAAACAAAACAAAGTAAGTCAGAAAAGCCAAGAAACATTCATTAGATGTGAAAATAATGTTGTAAAAGAAAAAAGTACAGCAACGGGAAAAAACTTGTGTCTTCCGACAAGGAAATCTTTTTTATGAAAACGCCTAGAGAACTGAGACTTGATGTCTGAGTTAAAGAATTTAATGACAAATACACACGTATTAATATGTTATACATTATTTTGTTTATATTAAAAGTTTATAACATTACAAGTGAAAAAAGGTAGCTCGCTGCAGTTCTCCAGCTGCTCTCGACTCTTGGCGCATGCGCGTCGCCCGCTGAGCTCTTGCCTCGGGCAGCGAGCTACCTTTTTTCACTTGTAATGTTATAAACTTTTAATATAAACCAAATAATGTATAACATATTAATATGTGTGTATTTGTCGTTAAATTCTTTAACTCAGATATGAAGTCTCCGTTCTCTAGGCGTTTTCATAAAAAAGATTTCCTTGTCAGAAGACAAGTTTTTTCCCGTTGCTGTACTTTTTTCTTTTACAACATTATTTTCACATCTAATGAATGTTTCTTGGCATTTCTGACTTACTTTGTTTTGTTTGGTAGATCCCATAGAATATTCTCATCTACTTTTTTTTACCGTCAATCTTTCCTGATAATTTTTTAATTTGTTCCAAAGTCTAATTTTGGTACATTTATGCATTTATTAGAGAGAGATGGAAAGGTAGTACCTTCTGCTAGAGCTTAATTTGCTCTGTCTTAAAAAATGTTTTTAAAATTTGTTTTTGAATAAAACTAAATAAAAATGATTAATGAGCATGGATGTATTGATTATAAATAATGGTTTATTGACTTTTATATAAGTCAAATATCTTTGAAACTATTACATATGGAGTATATGGCACCCCCATGCGCTTTTCAAAGTATAAAATCTTATTTAGTTTATTTTAATTATTATAAATGTTAAAACTGATTGTATGGGGATATTCTATAGCATTTTTATAATGTAGTGTAAGAAAATTTCGATGAATTATACTAATATTTATATTTCACTGTTTTACCTAAATTTTTTGATGCGATAAACAAGTCATATTTAATAAACTTGTGCTTTTTAATAAATGAGCTGTTATATTTATGATTTCTCACAGAGAAACCAAGGCCTGTGACATTCTGGGACGTTCACAGGTTCTTTTATAATGAGTTCAACTAATAGAAGAAATTTCATATTATGCAGGGGAAAAAATTTTCAGCTAGAGGATCTTATAGATAATAACCCGTAAAATTTAAATATTATATTTTATTTATGTAAGAAGTCAATTAAAATCTTCCTCAGCCTCAACATAATCAACGAGGTGGTCCAATTGCTGTCTGAGGTAAATTAAAAAAATAACACCTGGACATTGCAAAAAAACATATTTTAAATTATTAATTTTTTATTTGAATATTGAATTAAAAGTAACATTTTAGGTAAAGGAGGTTAACAGGCTAGAAGGAATTTAAGAAGAAGGCCATACTACATGAGGGCACTCAATCCGTATCAGCAAAATCTGCAAAATCTTGCAAATTTTCTGAATAGGATAGCCATGGCAAATGTGGAAACGACCCGTAAGGCTCAATACATGAGAAGGGCAACGCAAGAGGACAAAGGGGCTGAGGAAGAAGAGGTAGTTGAAAACAATGTACCTAATCCTGTGGAATGATTGTGATGGATTATGTGTAAAAATGATAAAAAAATAAAACATAATTCAAGCACAGAATAAATATATGAAATTGTATATATTCATTGAACGACTTTTGAAATAATCAAAGATTAAAGCATTCAAAATTTAAAAACTCAAAGCTCGTCTAATGGATAAAGTTGGGTAGGTAATAAATTAGATTAAAATATTATAGGATTTTAAATAATTAATTGCCAAATAATAAAAATACTGAGATACGTGATACGTGTCTTCTGATTAAGAGCAAAGGAAGTGCTCAAATACATCTGAAATGTAGTAAAAAAGTTGGCTTTTCATTGTAAATCAAATGTGTAAAGGGTACAAAACCCGAGTCTTTGATTATTTTGTTACGTCTTCAACTCATGAATCCTAAGACCTTTAAAGAAAAATTTTCATACTATTTAATTGCTTATTATATGTAAAGTTATATAACTTAATGACTTGATGATTTTAATTTATATTATGCATAAGCAAAAATATGCAAAGATATACATATTCGTCTTTTACACATTACATTAATGACTAATTATTATAATCAGAGGTTATGCAAAATCAAAATAAAAACTTACACTAGCTCTATTCCAATTGCTCGTTTAAACTTAATAGATTTGTCAGTTATTTCCAAGTTTATTAATGAATAGAATCAGTGGAGCCGATAGAATAGTTCAATATTCACACACAGAAACCTTTTTAGTTTTCCATGTATTACTTAATTTTTCAATATTCGCACCAAGCGTATAACCTCCCATGGATACTTCCATATATTACTTAATTTTTCAATATTCGCTCCAAGCATATAACCTCTCATGAGATATATAATAACGTATGAAAATCTGAAAAAATAAAACATAACATTTAAACAAAGAATAAGTTCATAAAATCTACATACATGTATGATATATTTAAATGTAATATAAAACCATATACTTATCTGATTGTGTTCTCGTAATTTATAACATTGTAAAGACAAAAGTATTTTAAAATCTATATTTATGTTATCATTATTTAACACTATTTAGCAATATATTTATATATATATGTATATATTTTTACAAAAATAGCAAAATAAAATTCACGTTGTTTAAAAAATATAACACTGTGTATGAAAACATCGTCTGTCGTCTGCGGAAAAACAACGTACACTAAAGTATATCTATATCGTCTGCAGAAAAATAACGTACACTTAAGTATACCTATATAGCCCAGAATGACGTAGATGCTACGTCACCAGATATCCGTCGAACAATTGTTCTCCCGCTTGAAGAATTGAGGTACCCGAACTTTCTCTTTAGAATATCTTCCGATCGAAGCAATTTCACAAAATGTGACCTTGATGTGATTTTATTACTTTCGTCGCAAGCTTTCATTTAAGTGCTTATATGTAAGAAAAGAAGCTGTCAATGGGAAGAAAACCGTACGACTAGTTTCCAACAATGCCTATGAGAAGTATATAGGGTAGTCTGGCTAGCGCCCGACGGCAGCGTACGTACTAAGTATACTTATACTTGCCATCGTGGCGCTACTGCGCCCCTTGATCTGCAAAAGTTAACTCAGATTTTAGAAAATCTAGAAATAAATCGATATTCAAGCTTTCAGTAAGTTTATAGACTCTACTAAGAGAGGGCTCAGAATTTGATAATTCTAATTTAATTTTATCTGCTCTTCCAGTATTTCGAGATAATCCAGCTTTTTGTATTTCAGCTCTTATCAATTCCTACAAATGTTCATTACTTACAGAATTTTCCGCATTTTGAGCTGGCAAATTGTTTTGATGTCGAGCTCCTAAGTCCTAAGTTCAGGTCAAGCTGGCAGGTCGTTTTCAGTTCAAGCTGATGCTTCATTTTCAGATCGAACTGGTAATTCATTTGCATTTCAAGCTGATAAATCTCTTTCGGATTGATTTTCGTCGTACTCCTCATCTTCGACCCATCGTTTGACCCCCAGATTGTGAATCATTTAACTTTCCAGCATATAAATCAAGCTTTGGATCTACATCAAACTTATAAATTTTCCCCTCCTGACGGCTTTTATTCAGTCCCAAATCTAAATTTACCAATTCTTGTGATTTTATAATTGGAGTGTGTTTACCTTGTAAACGACAATCGAACTTAGCGTCTAGTATTGTATAAGCAGCTGCATCAGGCTTCATGCTTCCAGCTTCATCGAACTTATTCAACTTGAACTTATTGGCGACATCACCGTCAGTAAACTTTTTGTTTTCATCCAGCTTAATGAATCGTTTCTTGCCGACTAGAAACTGACTCGGCCTCCAAGGCTTCTTCTTCAGCTCGAACTTTTCCCATTTCTCTCTTCAGAGACTCCAGCATGGACGCAGATAAACTTGATTTATCTAGAAATGACTTATTTATGTTTGACGAACAACAATCAAAACAAATTTCAAAAAATTTTAAGGCAATTTTAATTTAGCACACACTCAAGTGACGAACAACAATTAAAAGAGTATGGTTACATGCCTGACCTATGATTGGTCTGTAAGTTTTTTAGTTTTAGTATAACAGCAACAGCATACATAACACTGCATATACCGGTCGACATTTTAACTTGGAACTGAAAAGCATGCTTTTAGAATTTCTTTTGAAATTCATTACATAAGTATGAAATTTTAATTGCTATCCTTGCGATGGAATCCAGCTAGTAACTCGAGCTAGTAACTCGTTAGTAATTCGAGCTTTTACCTATTTCGTATTTATGACCACGTGACGTCATGATACAGATACATCCAGCTTCATCTAACTCTGGGTTCATACATTCATCCGGATGTTGATCGGAGATCCAAAATTCTTGATCTTGAAGTAGCAGAAAAAAAGCTACGTTTTACTTATCTGTTTAAATAAATCAAATTAATTAAACATAGTCAAACTTTATTCCAGCTTAAAAAATTCAAATTAATTGAATTTCACCGGTTTTTAATTTTTGTTTTAAATAAATATTTTCTTGGCTCGAAGTATCCATTCGCGTCGAGATTTATTTTAAAACATACATATATATGTATTCCAGCATTTAATTAAATAGATCAATTAATTTAATTTATACTTTCCAACTTATTTCGCGTATTATTGTGTTAAAAGCCTTTCATCACTCTTATTAGTGTAGCGTGCGCCGACAGTATATACATACATACTGTATCATTCTCACATACAGAGATCAAACACGGCGCATCGACAGCCTGTACAAACGGTCACGACTCGGCGCTCTATCGCGCGACGCCAGCCCGTTCAAGACCACAACTCGGCGCGCTCGCTCTCCAGCGCTTCCACGTGGAGCCGAGTTTATTCGCGCCGAGCATAGTACTGAAGCTCCTCTATTCTCAAATCATAAGAATAGGTAGGTTCGTTTCGTCTTTAGAACACTGTTCGATTTTAAGTGGCGCGTTTGATTGTTTAATAGAAAGGTAATATTTTGATAATTAATAATTATATTTTAATAATTAAACACCTTCTTTCTGCGTTATATCTCGGGCTTGAGACCGACGTCGGCCGCATTAAAAGTGTAGAAATGGGAAAAGGTGACCAGACTCGGTAGGTCGTTCTCTGTCGAAGTCCGAGTACAGACTGAACTCCCGTGAATTTTCTCTGCGACTCATCAGGTAGTATTTTGAATAAGGGACGGCTGAGGGACAGATAAAACAAAGGTGATTAGGCATCAGGTAAGAGCGTGTGGGAATCCCCGGCAGTAAAACGGCAGCTGCATGTCTACGCTTTATTGCTGGTCGCTGTAAAAGATATGTCATTGTACTGTATAGGTGCGGTGAAATCACGTCGTAGTTTGAAAAACAAGACCAAAATCGAATACAGAATTTGTATATTGAGAATTTACATTTGAATACTATTAATTTTTTGAATTTTGCACTAGAAATTCACGTGACGTAAGTCATTACGTTACAGTACCAGTGCCAGCGCAAACGTCACAGCAACAGCGGCAACGGTAGCGCCAGCGCAAACGGCATAGCAATAGCGGCAACGGCAGCGGCGCAGCGCTAGCAGTCACTCGTTTGTTTTCAAAACATCGGTGAGACGCGCGCGATTCCCGGATTCTCGAGCAACCCCGCGCCGTAATTTCGGACTAGATCGATTTTCTTACGATACACACTCACCTCTTGTTTTCAGATCGTATAGAAAATCTATCCTTTTCCTTTCTGCCATTTTCTCGAACTGTCGGCGGCGATGAAAAAGGCAAATCAAGCTGATGATGAAACATACCACATGAAGTCGAGCAGTTAAATAAAGAAATCGAGCTCAGCAAATCCAGCAAACTCGCTGCACTCTTTTATTAAAGACTTCTCGAGCAAAATCCAGAATCTCGGGCTGCGTCGTACCCTGCCGTATACCTTCGCAACACGCTGAGTCGAGTCGAACTGAACATTGTAGAATTAATCAAGCTGAAATAAATACAACACTAATAACACAGTCACACACGAATTTTGACCTTCCGCGCATACACAAGGCGGGCAGATTCCAGGCGCAGTGGAAGCGTGCTAGGCCCATAACCTGTTGAGGTTTTGCCAATGTGCCGCGTTGAAAACCGAAAATATAAACACAATAATTTATTTAATAAATTATTTAGTCGAGCTTATACCATTATTAATCAAACTGATTTATATTATTTAATAAAGAAAAGGGCTAAAGCTCTCTGGCGCTTCTAATGGTCGTAAGACAACTGAGAGCGGGAGCGTGAACGATCCCGTCGAGGCAACGCCGGTCCGCTCGCTAACCGTCAGGAGAGGGGGGGGGGTTGACGCAGCTCAGCTGGAAGCTGCTCGCTTCAGTTCAATATATAGTTAACATCTATAAATTATATTCTAAATTTATAGCTTTTAAGGTAAGATGTATTTAAAGCGATTCAGCTGCTATCGTAGAATTTATTTATGAATAGCAATATATGCACTACAGTGACCAAACCAGGTATGGCAAAA
Source organism: Philotrypesis tridentata (assembly GCA_018906965.1). Lineage (NCBI taxonomy): Eukaryota > Metazoa > Arthropoda > Insecta > Hymenoptera > Pteromalidae > Philotrypesis > Philotrypesis tridentata. The sequence continues at coordinate 102,031 of JACCIB010000265.1, forward strand.
AAATTCAATTCCGTTATGATATATTCAATGTATATAGATATTATAAGTTGTCATAGCCAGTCAGTTAGAGGGATAATATAATAATTTTCAAGTTGATACGGCTCAGCAGTTTGAAATTATTGAGATTTGGAATTTCTAATCTCTGATTATCTCAATACTGCTCAACTATACCATCTTCAAAATTCTTATACTATCCCTCTAAGCAGTTGGCTTGAAACTGTATGATCTTTTTACCTTTTAGAAAGTAGAATATACATTTCCATCGGGAAAAGAGGCACTCAACCCACGGTCTGAAAACTGCCTGTACTCCAGGCACTCTCATCGTCTCGACCAATTTCGACCTGTAGTTGAGCAGTATTGAAATAATCAGAGATTAGAAATTTCAAAATTCAAAAATTCAAAATTGCTGAGCCGTATCAACTTGAAAATTCTTATATTATCCCTTTGAGTGACTAGATTGACAACGTATAAGTTCTCGTTACCTTATACAAAGCAAAACATGCATTTCCATTGGGAAAAGACTCGTTTCGTACAAGATTTGGATTTCCTAAAAATTAGGAAAAACTTCTAAACCACTTTTCTGCTGAACTTATATAATAATTATAAATCTTGAAAAAACATTTTTGACATCACAAGCTTCTCACAGGAATTCCCCAACAGAAATACGAAAATATCGACTGCAAATTCTGTAAAAACTTTCTTTGATACTTAAACGATGAAAATACAGCACTTTTACTAGCTTGTCACATTACAAGAAAATTCTTTCCTCGTATAACGTGATAGTTGTATGCCTGCCAATAAAACTTGAAAAGTAAAAGAGAACATTTTAACAGAGAATCAGTTGACAAAATCTTTGATTACATTATGTACTTTTTATAAAAATGTATAACTAAATACTTATCTAATTCTAGCCTATTACTCATGTTTGTAATCATTGTATTATCATTTATATATATATTTATATATATATGATACTTAGTCTTTAACACTACATGTGTATTGTATATAAAAAAATTAAAATTAAAATGTAAATACATAATTGTCCGCTCGTCTGCACACATAAACTGTACATACAAACATACAGGAATCTTTCCTTTTTTTTCATTATAGCCTTATCAAGTCCTCTTTGTGAGTCTTATTTGGCTCCACTCCGAAAGCGCCTCGCGACTAAGTCCAACCCAACACACACCCTTGACACACACATACACACATCCGAGAGGGCTCAAGTTTTTGTTTGCGCATACTCATTGTTTCCTTTTTTTATAAAAACAACATTGTCTTTAATTCACAAATAAATAAGTAATTTAACCTTACTACCAGTGTGTTAAATTTGCGAGTATTGACAGCCTTACCTCGTGTCCTACCATTGTCTTCTTTAAGTTTAAGGATCGGGAGCATGACTTATAGATTTTTTATTCACTGCTTATTTTTCTGCTTGTATTTTTGCTTTGCTTGCTTGATGTAAAATTCAGATTAGAATAGTACATGCTAGAATCGTATATAAAATAAGTTGAAATTAAGTCTTTTTATTTCTTTTTATGACAAGTCAGCTACCCGCAACGAGCAAACAGCAGCAGCCGATTGCAATGCTAAGAAGACATCACATTACACCCCCACCACATACAACAGAACCCTTGCAATATATATGTATTACAAGTCATATGTGTAATTTTAACCTTGAAATTCAAAATTTTCAAGGTACGACCCATCGGATGCCAACCAAAATTTTTGTAAAGATTGCTTATTTTAGTAGAAAAGTTTCTACGTATGTCCCAACCCATTAGACTTGCTCTATTTCTTGCTAAAAATAAAGATATTACTCATATTTTGCTACATTTCGCAAATAATGATCTTCTTCCGCCTTTATAATTATAAATCCATCTGAATTAATTATAGTATGTATAGTAGATTTATATAATACATAATGAGGTGATATTTCTTAATGTAATAGATAATAATTTTATATGTATAGCGACTAAAATCTGGATTAATAGTTAATTTATAAAATAGTACTAATACAGTCATAGACGTGTGAGGTGGTATTAACTTGTTTCGCCGGACCAACTTATTTGAATCACCTGTAACAAACAAAGAATAATTTATTTTAGCACAAAGAATTGTGTTCTTTAATTTAAAGTTAATTGAATTAAAAATAATAAAAGTATACATATCTGATATTCAATGGATCATTCGCAGTATCTTCATATACACATGACTTTTATCAAAGTGAACTTTTGCACTTTAAACCTTCGCCAGGCTACAGCTCAGACACTGTTACATACGCGGAGTACGAGTTTTAGAGGAATTAAGTGCATTTTAAACAATATATTTAATTATAAATTATTGGTCTCGGCGCGTATGAGGTTAGGCAGCTGATAGCAGCAGCAGTAGCTCTAAGACTTCAGATTATACTCAACATAATAGCACGAAAGTGGGTTGGCGGCAGTTATGGCCTATATGTATGAACTAGACGGCGACAATTTTGAAAGCGCGTGGAATTTAAATACATTTAGCTGATTGTTTTATTTATTATGATGATTCTGTTTATTTCTTACATTATGGAATAATGGTTCAAACTATACATTGAACTATGACGAAAACCAACTAAATATGTTCAAATCGCACGCCCTTTCAAAATTGCCGCCGTCTTGTTCATTCCTAATACAGGGTATAACTGCCGCCAACACACTTTCGTGCTATTATGTTGAGTATAATCTGATGTCTTAGCTCTACTGCTGCTGTTATCAGCTGCCCAACCTCATATGTGCCGGGACCAATAATTTATAATAAAATATATTGTTTAAAATGCACTTAAACCCTCTAAAACTTCACGTGTGTAACAGTGTCTGAGCTGTAGCCTGGAGAAAGTTTAAAATGTAAAAGTCCACTTGGACAAAAGTCATGTGTATCAAGGGGCGCGGTAGAGCCACGATGACAAGTATAAGGTACGTGAGTACGTACGCCGCCGTCGGGCGCTAGCCAGACCTTATTATACATCTCATAGGCATTGTTGGAAACTCGACTTACGGTTTTCTTCACTTTGACAGTATTATTTGTCACATAGAAATATTCAAAAGAAAGCTTGAGACGAAACTAACAAAATCACATCAGGGTCACATTTTCTAAAAATGCTTCTATCAACAGATATTGTAAAGTGAAAGTTCGAGCCCCTCGATTCTCATCAAGAGAGAAGAATGAAAACTAAACGATTCTTCCGGTTACGTCAGCTCTACGTATTTCCGTAATAATATATAGCACACCATGCATCAATATAGATCTACTTGTACATGCTGAGCAGATGCAGACGATGTTTTACGGTGAAACATTGTTTATGTTTATAATAATCAACGTAAATATTTTAATTAATAATTTAACATATTATTATAAAATATTGTGATAGTGCGAAATATATCATAAGTTTAATATTTTAAAACAGTGTCATTTAAAAACAGTGAGAAATAAGTCAATTTCGTTCATAATGATCAACATGATTAATAGTGTATAATTAGATTAGATAAGTATTTAGTGTTATGATTGTGATTTATTAATATACAATATAAATCAAGGTTTCGTGATCTGATACTTTGTTTAAATGTTCTCTTTTCTTTTTCAGATACTTTTGAGAGGTTATATTGTCATTGAAAAAAGTTTGAATTATAAATATTTATGATCTGTAGTATTCATTATGCTGTGAAGTAAGAATATTTATTAAGTTAGCAGAATACCTGGTGCAAGCGGAAGATTTTTATTTTGATAATAAGTAATTCATCTCCAGATCTCCTAGTGTGAAGGATTGTTTTCTTATGGAGGATCGTCTCCTTATGGAGGACTATCCACCTCTTGCTGTGAATTATAGACTCTTTCTCTATCCAGATCGGATGGAATGTACCATAAAAAAATTATTAAAAAGTGAACTTATTATAAGTTGTATACAGAAAGTGATTGTGTTATTTTAAACGAGAATGAAATTATGAAAAGTATTATCAAAACGATTATTATGTGAAGTTGAAAAAAGTGCTAAAAAGTAAATGTCTAAAATTAAAATTATAATATTGAAACTTTTGAAAAACCAAAACAGCTGTCGAGGTAAACTGTTAAACTTTCATTCATAAATAGCATAATCTTTGTTTACTACTTACGAAGAATTTACAAATGAGAAAAAATTATTTGAAAATGAGGATATTATTTTTAATAGTGGTGATTTTTCAACTATGTTCTGGTTGTCAGTGTTGTTTAAATTAGGAAGTTGACTCAAGAATGCAATAAGTTTTCCTATTTGTTGACTTCCATAGCATTTTGACGATAATCATTGATTATACTGAAAGTGTTTCGATTGTCATTTTTATTTTTTAAAATGTGAACAGTTGTATCAGAGATGATTTGAACTACGATTCTTATCAGTAGTATTTATTAAATTGAAAGGCAGTTCAAGTTTAATAGATTACAGCGTAACTCAGCATAGTGATTAGTGATATAAACTCTAAATTAAAACTATGTGTGAGGATTGTTTCGAATGTAATCCATTACTAAATGATTTTTAGTGTTGTATTGGTGATAATTTATGTATTAAATTATTTTAGTCATGAATTCCTCAACGAAAATTGTTCTCCCGGAGAAAAATGTTCTCCGCGGATACGTCATCGTGTGACGTCAGTCCTACTAGATATAGATATGCTACTACTTTCATACACATGCATTATGTGGTGCAGACGACGATTACACAGTACAATAACACAGTGCTAAAGAAAAATGTATATATGTCAGCAGTAAATTATAAGTGTTAATAATTAAATAAATCAGTTGAATCTAATATAAATTTAATGCATATGTATGTTGCAAAAGTTGCAAAAGTGTTTAGCAAACTCGATTTTCTATGCAATCAGAAGCAATCATCAACTAATAGTTTATATAATTAGATAAGTATTTAGTTTTATTTTTTATAGATATTCAATATAAATAAAGAATTTGTGAACTGATTCTTTGTTTAAATATTCTCTGTTATTTTTTAGATTATGAGGTTATGAAGCTATCAGTTTATATATAAAAGAAGTAATTGTGACAAGAGAATTTTTATTGAAGATATTGAGTTGAACGAGCAAGTTCAGCTCTCCCTCTCTCTTACTACGGCCCTGCGTGACGAGCCGGCGCTGGTGTGTGCGTCGACGCGAGCGACTGCTTAAGCGAGTCACCAGTCTTGATTGTAGATCTGAAGGACCAGCAGCTCGCCCTTTGCTCATTAATCTGTTCGACTAACTTTTATATTGTTGTTGATATAAGTGTACAGTAATCGCTAATACTATGCTCGAGTATTATATTAAAGTAATTCTTTATACACAAGGGTCTTGTAATTATTTACCTTCTGCGAACAAAGAAAAATCTCCACAGGTTATGGGCCCAGCACTCTTCCACTGCGCCTGGAATCTGCTCGCCTTGTGTTTACGCGGAAGGTCAAAATTCGCGTGTGACTGTGTTATTAGTGTTGTTTTCTAATTTCAGCTTGATTAGTTCTACGCTTGATTACGGCTCGACTCAGCGTATTGTGAGAGTGTGCGGCACGGCGCGACGTAGTCAGAGTTCCAAAAATCTGCTCGATTAAATTGTGATTGAAGGTGTGCAGCGATTTTGTTTGAATAGTTCGTGCTACTATTTAAACTGCTCGAGTACATCATCATCATCAGCTCGATTTTTCCATTTTCCTTTCATCGCTAACAACAGCTCGAGAGATGGCGGACGGAAAGCGAGTCAATTTTCTGTACGATATCAAAACAAAAGGTGAGTGTACGAACAGAAATATTCGATAAAGTCCGAAAGTACGACGCGATGCTGTTCGAAATTCCGGGAATCGCGCGCGCCTCTCTGATGTTTTGAAACAGACGAGTGACTGCTAGCGCTGCGTCGTTGCCGTTGCCGCTAGCGCTGAGCTCATCACGAGCTCGGCTCCGCGCGGGAGCGCTGGAGAGCGAGAGCGGCGAGTCCTGGTCGCCTGCATAGGCTGACGTCACGCCATTTTGAATCTCTGGAGAGAGAAACAGCTCGAGTATACGGCTAATGCTAGCGCTGGTGTTGGCGCTGGCGCTGAACCCGTCGCCAGCTGACTCGGCAGCGCGTGCAAATACTAGGAAGCGCCGACTCGTATATACTCATATGGGCTGATGGCGCGCCAATACGATCTCTGTATGTGAGAACGATACAGTATGTATGTACTGTTGGTGCGTGGAGTTATAAGCTTGATGAAAGGTTCTTCTTAACCTTCAACACAAAACTACACGCGAAACAAATTGCTTGATTTAATACAATGCTGGAATACATGTACATGTATGTTTTAAAATAAATCTCGGTGCGAATGGATCCTTCGGGCCGAGAAAATATTTATTTAAAACAAAATTGCAAACCGGTGAAAGTTAATTAACTTGAATTTTAAAGTTTGAATAAATTTAAGCTTGAATAAAGTTTAATTATATATATAATTAACTTGATTGATTTAAACAGATCAGAAGAATGTAGCTCTGTTTCTGCTACTCCAAGATCAAGAGCTGGGGATCTCCGAGCAACATCCGGATGATTCTATTTACCCAGAACTTGATGAAGCTGGATGTGTTTATATTGTGACGTCACGTGGTTATAAATATGAAATAGGTAAAAGCTCGAATTACTAACGTTAGTAGCTGGATTAAAAATTAAAATTTATACGTACGAAATGAATTTCAAAAGAAATTCATAAAGCATGCTTTTCAGTCCCAAGTTATATTGTCGACCGGTATATACAGTGTTGTGTATGTTGTTGCTGCTGCACTGTGTGTACTGAAATTTTTACAGACCAATCATGGGTCAGGCAAGTAACCATACTCGTTTGATTGCTGTTCGTCACTCGAGTGTGCTTAATTAAAACTGCCTTAAATTATTTTTGAGAAATTTATTTTGATTGTTGTTTGTCAAATACATGACTCTTTTATTACTAATATTTCTAGATAATTCTACATTATGATCATCCATGCTGGAGTCTCTGAAAAGAGAAATTGAAAGAGCTCGAGTTGAAGAAGAAGCCATGGAGGCCGAGTCCGTTTCTAGTCGGCAAGAAACGCCTCAACCCCTTAAGTCCGATGAATCAGATGGAACTGACAGCAATATGGCCAAAATGTCCGAGATAAATAAGTCCGAAAAAGCTGGAAGCATAGAGCCTGGTGCATCCGCTCTAAAAGAATTGGAGGCTAAGTTCGAGTCTCGGTTTCAAGGTAAACCTACTCCAATCGTAAAATCACAAAAGGTGGTAAATTTAAATTTGGGACTGAATAAAAGCTGTCAGCAGGGGAAATTTTTTAAGTCCGATTTTGAATCAAAAATTGATTTGCATGCTGGAAAATTTAATGAATCAGAATTTCTTAAAAATTCTGATTTCATGAACTATAGTTATTCTGGAGTTAAGTGTCACTTGAATCCTAAAAGGATTGAACTGTTACCAATTGTAAGCTCTTACAAACCAAATTCATTTTCAGAGTTAATAGAACGTCTGGCATTGGCAGAAGCTGCAATTGGTAAATTCGACGACAAAATTGATCATGAATGCAATAACGTGTATCATGATGTGGTCGAAGAGTTTGCAAATTGCAGACGTTATGTGACTAATAAGGTAGAGTCGATTGATGGTCACGTTAGACGATGGGTTGAAGACGAGGAGTGGGAAAAGAAACAGTTCGAAATTGATAAACAAGCTGGATCTAAAAAGGATGGACCTACTCAATCTGAGAAAGACTCATCAGCTCGATTAAATAAAGAGTTATCTGTACAAAATGTGGAAAAATCCGTAAGTAATGCACAACTGTCCGAATTAATACGAGCTGAAATACAAAAAGCTGGATTGCATAGAGACACCGGAAGTGTCACTGATAAAATAAAAATTGAATTAACAAACACTCAAACTTCTCTCCGTAGAGATTATAAACTCACTTCAAGCTTGAATATAAATTCATTTATAGATTTTCTTAAATCTGAACTAACGGTTGCAGATCTATTGTATGTAATTGATTCGAATGTAACATCTTGTAATGTTGACAAATCAAAGTTTGAAAAAAATAAAGTTAGAGTTAGAGATCTTATTATTAATAGAATAGACATGTCATATTATGATAAAGTTTCTAATATAAAAGATCCAAAGGATTTATTAAATGAAATTAAAAGAATCAAAGAAAATGAAATAAATTTATCTACTGCAAGTTTGAGAAAACAGCTCTATGACATTAAATACAGACCGAATAAAGAAAAGGCTTCCGCATTTTGGGATAAGTTCGATAAAATAGTTCGATTATATAATAAATTGCCCGACACTCCACCTTTGTCCGATGTAGAAATTCGTGATGCATTTTTTGAAGCTATTGTTTCGAATCTGCCACAAGTCAGAGAAACAGAGTTTTTAAATAAAAATGCAACGGGCAAACTGTTGTAGTTAAGTCAATTAAAAGACTATATTATACAACAGGAAACAGTTCGAGAAACATCAGCTGGTCAGTGGAGAAACAAGCCACGGCCAAAAGGTTGAATCAGCTGGAGTAAAAACATACTTTGTGCAAAATCCAAAGGCGCACTGTTTTAAGTGCGGAAACAAAGGGCATCGAACCGAGGATTGCACAAGGCCTGGAAAAATGTGTTTCAACTGTAAAAGGGATGCAGGACATGTTCGAGCAGATTGTCCCTATAAGGGAGAACACCTGGAAAAGATTCTTCAAGAAAATGAGAATCAAAGAAGGTATGAAAACTCCTTTTCTTTCCGGGGTAGCAAACGCGGAACTTATTGTCGTGGCGGTAAACGAAATTACGCGGATGCACCTAGAGGCGAAAATGCTAAGAGATTTAAGTTCGATAAAAACTCGAAGCGTGGAAATTCGCGAGGAAAGAGAGGTCAAAACAAGCCTAATGAAAAGAATAAGGCAAACACGGGTAAGTGTAAAGCCCTCTATACAAATATGTCCGATGTTGTAGAATCTAGCGATAAACAATTGATCAGATTTCTTGCAGATTCAGGTGCTACAGAACACATGACCAACTCAAAATTGATTTTTAGATCGTTGGATAATACAAAACAGCTTGATATAAAATGCGCAAATGTCAATGATGCTGCAATTATAAAATCGGAGGGAGTTGGTTGTGTTTCTGGTTGCACGAGTAATAATGATATTTTATGCTTGAATAATGTAATTTACGCGAAATCACTGTCAGAAAATCTATTATCACTAAGAAAATTTGTTGATAAAGGCTTGAGTATTAATCTTGATAATAAGCGAATTGATATTTTTGATCCAAAATCTAATATTGTTTTTGTTTCCAGAATTTATGAAAAACCGTTTTGGGTAATAGAATTGGAAACGGATAAAATCAATGAAACGGAAACACCTTTAAAATCTGGTACAAGTAAAATAATAGCTAATATTTCAACAAGACGCAAAGAATATCCGTATAAAACTATTGCAGGGATTCAAAATAAGCTCGAAGAGAAAATGAATGTTGATAATACGGAAAACCACGATCAGTCTAAGCTCGAAAAGGAAATTGTTGATAAAGTTGGAACTTCTCAGCTGGAAAATAGTAATACTGATCAAACTGTTAATCAAACACTTCATGAACCAATGCAGACCGATTTTAATTCATCAGGTTTAGAATTTGATAAAAATGAGCCGAGCTCTGGTTACTCAAACTTTGAAAATACGTTGAGAGATAGAAAAATTTGCAATGTAAATAAGTCCGATGAGTTTGAAAGCATAAATTATGATTTTTGTGCGGGTAGTAGAGTTAATGAATTGAATACCAATAAAGCCATGTTATGGCATGTCAGATTTGGACATGCATTGTTAAAATATTTAAAAGAATTTCAAAGAATATTTCCTGATATTAAAGGTATTCAAGACATTAAATTCGATGATTCTGTACTGGATTGTGAAGCATGCATAGTTTCAAAATTTAATGAATTACCCTTCAGCTCGGCTAGACAAAGAGCGAGTGAAACACTCCAAATTATTCATGCAGATACAATGGGTCCTATTAGTCCTACGTCGCATCCCAAGAGATACAAATTTATATCTGTATTTATAGACGATTATTCTCGGTTGGCAATGGCGTATCCCATGAAAAATAAGTCCGAAACTGGAAATTGTTTGGAGTCGTTTATAAAAAGCTCGAGGAATTTACTAGGTAAAGACTCCAAATTCTGTTACCTTAGATGCGATCAAGGAACAGAATTTACAGGTGGATATACGCTGGAAGTTCTGGATAGATTTGGTGCTGAGCTACAATTAGCCAGTCCTGATACACCAGAACATAATGGTGTAGCTGAAAGATTTAACCAAACTATCCAGAAGAAAACGAGATCTCTTATGTATAATACTTGATTGCCTGAGAATATGTGGGATTTAGCTCTGAATGCGGCTGTATATTTTTATAATAGAACACCACACAGCTCGAATAATATGGTACCTCCTCTTCAAAAGTTTGAACCTAAATTAAAACTCAATCTAAATCAGTTGAAACGTTTTGGCAGTATTGCATATATTAAAGTACAAAGAAAAACTGGACCTAAGTTCGATCAGCTGGGAAAAGAGTAGTTTTAATTGGGTACAAACCAACAGGATACTTGTTTTTAAAGCCGGAAGAAGGCAAATTCTATGAAAGTAGGGGTGTCCGATTTAATGAAAAGATTGTCTTCGGTGACAAATACAATAAAAACAGTATCAAAGACTGGAACAACACACTGGAGGCAGTAAACAAGGAGACGTGGTTAGTCAAGTTTGATGATGATAAAATTGCTCCGATCTCTGAAACGGAGGGAGAAAAACGTAAACGAGGGCGTCCGAGGAAACAGAAGGAAATCGAGCTACCAGTAGAGTCAAATATGGTTGAATCTGATCTCGCACAGCTGGATGATAATATAATTAGTGTTTTAATTGCTAAAACACAAGGAGATCCAGTTTCATACAGGGAAGCAATGAATTCTGAGAATAAGCTTGAGTGGCAGAAAGCCGTAAAAAGTGAATTGGAATCCATGGAGAAAAATGAAGTTTGGAAAATCGTTGATAAACCTTTGAGAAAAGAAGGTGAAAAACCAAACATCATTGACTCTAAATGGGTTCTAAAAACAAAAGTTGGATCAAATAATGAAATCAAATACAAAGCTCGATTAGTAATAAGAGGTTTCAAAGATCGAAACAAATACAACTTGGCTGAGACATATGCACCTGTTTCCGGACTGCCTCTAATAAGATCAGTGCTAGTTCTAGTCAATAAGTTTGATTTTGAAGTTCGACAGCTTGATGTAAAAACTGCTTTTCTGAATGGAAAAATAGACAATGAAGTCTATATGGAACTACCTGAAGGAATAGCGTGTTCATCAGAAATCCGAAGTAAGAAAGTTTGCAAAATCCAACGGGCTCTTTATGGTTTAAAAATCAGTCCGAAGAAGTGGTACGAAAAATTTACAGAAACAGCAGTTAAGCTAGGACTACAGATACATGATTCTGAACCATGTCTTTTCACTTGGAAACAAAAGGATAAATTATTAATACTTTTGGTGTATGTCGATGATATAATCATAACCAGTAATGATAAAACTAAGCTCGAGGAATTAACAAAATTATTCAAGTTGGAGTTTGAAATGACTGATCTTGGTGAGCCTAAGTGTTTCTTAGGCATTGAAATAAACCGAGACAGGAAAAGTCATACAATGACGTTAACACTGGAGAAATATATCGATAAAATACTAAAGAAATTTGGATACAGTGAAACACATCCTCAAAGAACTCCTATGGTCACAGCTCAAGTGATAAATCGTGAAAGGAGAGAAAGAGAGGAAGACGATAATCAGCTTGAGGAAAACTTTAATAGCTTGAATACCAGATATAGAGAGATTGTGGGTTCACTGTTGTATCTCGCAAATACTGTACGTCCTGATATAGCTTATACTGTAAATGTTTTAAGTAGACACCAAATTAAACCAACTAAGCTGGAATGGTTAATGATCCAAAGAGTTTGTCGGTATTTAAAGCACACTAAGAGCAGAGGTCTAAGGTATATAGGTAAGCTTGATGATATACAAGGGTTTTCCGATGCCAGCTTTGCTGACTGTAAAAATTCACTGACTACCAGTGGGTTTGTTGTTAAATTGTTTGGAGATACTGTGGCTTGGAAAACTCACAAACAAAATTATGTTGCTTTATCAATTTGTCAGGCCGAATATGTAGCCATGAGTGAAGCATGTCAAAGCATGGTTGCATTAACAAATACACTCAGCTTGATAATAGAACACAACTTTTTACCTATGACGCTCTGGTGCGATAATAGAGCAGCAATAGCTAGCTCTCAAGTAAGTACTACAAAAAAACTAAAACATATGTCCGAAGTTCGAGAACATTATGTTCGAGAATGTGAAGCTAGAAATCTGATCAAAGTTAGCTGGATTATATCGAAAGATCAAATAGCTGATCTATTTACAAAAGCTTTACCGTTCGATTTACATTTAAAGCTGACTAATTTAATTCTTAATTCTAATTTCGATAATTGATATATTTCTCTTTGCAGGAGCAAATAATTGATCAGCTGGAATTTGCTCGGGAGGGAGTATTGAGTTGAACAAGCAAGTTCAGCTCTCCCTCTCTCTTACTACGGCCCTGCGTGACGAGCCGACGCTGTTGTGTGCGTCGACGCGAGCGACTGCTTGAGCGAGTCACCAGTCTTGATTGTAGATCTGAAGGACCAGCAGCTCGCCCTTTGCTCATTAATCTGTTCGACTAACTTTTATATTGTTGTTGATATAAGTGTACAGTAATCGCTAATACTAAGCTCGAGTATTATATTAAAGTAATTCTTTATACACAAGGGTCTTGTAATTATTTACCTTCTGCGAACAAAGAAAAATCTCAACAGAAGAAGGTCTGATATTGACATCTGCAGCATTGCGAAAAAAGTTTATTTTCTTTAGTTTATACCTGTCTAGCAGAAGTGTAAGTTTTTTATTTTTACATAAGTAAACATTCGTTTCTTCAAAACTTCATATTACACGATTACAATAACAGAGTGAGACAACGATGACAATAACAGAGTTTATTAATATATCAGCAAGAAATTCTATTTATTAGTAATTATAAAAATCAGTGTAAATAAAGTAAAATTTAACCTAAATATATATTTTATAAAAGCAGTGTTATTTTTAAACTGTGTTTTTTGTATACATACAATGTACACAATCAAAAATACAAAAACAAATGGTTTACAATTAGATAAGTATTTGGTTTTATTTTTATAAATATAAAATACAAATAAATAATTTGTGAACTCATTCTTTGTTTAAATGTTTTCTTTTATATTTCAGATATAATTTTCTTGTGATGTGACTAGTTGGTTGAGTGTTACGATTATATTCAATCTTCCACGCAAGAAAGTTTCTACAATTGTGGAAGTGCTTATGAACAATTATTAAATTTTCCTATCGTCTCCTGGGAGGTAGACTCTCAGGCTGTATGTCGAAAGGGATCCTGATGAGAAGCTAGTGAAAGTGTTGTATTTTCATCGTTCAAGAATCAAAGAAAATTTATACAGAATTTCCTGTTTATACAATTTTCTTGTGATGTGACAAGTTGGTTGAGTGTTACGATTATATTCAATCTTCCACGCAAGAAAGTTTCTACAATTGTGGAAGTGCTTATGTTAACTTTTCCTATTGTCTCCTGGGAGATAGACTCTGAGGCTGTACGTCGAAAAGAATTCTTATGAATATATGGTAAAAGTGTTTTATTTTCTTGGTTCAGAGAATATTCAGTTTATATAAGGAAAAAATTATTTTCTATTATGAGAAGCTAGTGAAGTGTCAAGAATATGCATCGCTCATGCATGAAAGTTTCTAAGTTGTTTAAGTGTATATGAATAGTTCATAACTTTTCCTTTCGTCTCCTGGGAGGTAGACACTCAGGCTGTTCATTGAAAGGGATTCTTATGAATAACTAGTGAAAGTGTTTTATTTTGTTGGATTTTAGAGATTATTCAATTTATATAATAGAGAATATTCTTGCTTGATGCAACAGTAATGTTTTATACAATAATCAGCATGTGTATATTATATACTTACCCCATCGATTTCATGGCTTTAGGGTCTAAATTGTCAGGTGCATAACTATAAAAATCAAGACTATAAGTTCTTAGATAAACTCAGTTGTACGTATTGTTTTAGCATATAAAAACAAGATTTTATAGCTATAACAGATTTTAAATCAGGCGAAGACCGAAATATTCAAAATGTAGCTTACTTATTTCAATTATATTCTTCGCTCTCATTTCTATATGTAGTCATTATTATAGTAGTGATTAAAATCTATGGATATTTTACATACATTTTTTAGTACATTAAGGGGTTATGCCTGAGTTGAACCTGTAAAAAAGACATTAATAAATAATAGGCTGAAAAAAATTATTTATTAATAGTATAAAAAAAATCTTTCTCCTACTTCAAATATAGGTATTAAACATATTTTTAACTATTTTAAAAAAATTATATATCTATACTTACATTGTAAACAATTACATGTATGAATCATTAATTTTCAGCACTTTTTTCCCTTTGCCGCAGGATATCTCAGCATCCAGATGATGAATTGACACCAGACAGGATGTAAAATCTTCTGAATATGTTTCTTCACTGCTTAAGCGGAAGACTTTTCTACAAAAAATAAATTTTAAATATTTAGTAACTCATAAGATGATTATATCAGTAATTATAGTGAATATTACATATATTCAAATACGCAACATTGACTTTTACCTTGTATTAGTCAATTCTGCTCCGTTCAAGCAGTGAAGAAACATATTAAGAAGATTTTCCATCCTGTCTGGTTTCAATTGATCATCTGGATGCTGAGATATCCTGCGGCAAAGGACCTAAAATCATAAAAATGGCAAAACTGAGAAAAATGCATTTAAAGTTTATCAAGATGCGTATGTATACTTATCGGGTAGTACTTACATGAACTGCTTAGCATATTTTTCTTATATTTTGGCAAAAGATACCTACATATTAAGGCATATATAAAGACCCGAGTGCTGTATATGTAGATATACCAGTATCGAGAGCTGAAATTGAAATATAAATTTTTGATACGCATTAACAGTCAGTATGTTTCACATGAATATAATTGTTGGTATTGCTTACCCATGACTTTCCAGGATTATTAACAATCACAGTAGACCTAGAGCTGGTTGGAGACTATTTATCACACAGGCATCTTGTACACATAATAATTATAGCCCGTACACCTAAAAATCAAGAATATACTCACAAAGAACAAATTCTTTACAAATCATATGTTGTTTATAGTCCAAACACTTATCTAAATTTGAAGACTAGTAGACTCAGAAGCTATCACAACAGCACAACATCCAGCTTACACTAAACTACAGACAGCAGACGAAACAGCTGATGTCTGAGAGTCTGAATGCAAACTCGAATAAGTCGGTAAAACAGTGATTTCCTTTTCCATATGCTGTAAAGTGTCTTTTTTCAGGCGGTAATTTAAATTTGCACGAATATTTTTTTACCCCTTTATAAGTTTGATTAAAAAATTACCAGACTAAATTTAAATCCTAAATTTATTTTATTTTGAAAATTCAAAATAAAAATAAAATCTACGATTTCATAAAAATTAGTTATTTACAGTATGTAACGATTCAATAAATAATATATTTTTTTTTTAAATAAAATTGCGATTTCAAAAGGAGTTTGTAAACACATTTAATTTTACATTTTCTATGAAAAAGCAATTGTTTTAAATAATCAAAAGTGCTATAAGACAAAATATCAATAATACACAATTTTGAAAAATTGTATTTTTTTAGTATGTTGCCTATAACCTTGTAACGGAATTTTTTTCGGACAAAAAGGACTTCAGCAGCGTATTCTACATTAAATTTGCCTTAAAAAAATCAAATAAAAAAATTTTTGATTTTTTGAATTTTGACTCAGGCATAACCCCTTAATACAGTAGTTATTATATATAAGCTCTGGTCCTTGTAAACATGTATTTTTTGCAGATATTTATTCTATTTTTAATGGGAACAAATGGAAGTTGATATTATATATGGGTGGTTCTCTGACAAATCGAGCGGTCGATTTTTTGACCCTATCGAAAAAAATTTTTAAAATGTTCCTAAGAGACATATGAGTATCCTTGAATTTTTTCAGATTTTTTGCATCAAGTATCTTCGAGTTACAGAGGGTCAAAGTTGATGAAATCATGTTTTTTTGCTTTTTCTGGCTACTTTCATTAATTTGTAGATCCTCAGGGAAGCATTTTTCACTATAGAGATATATAACATTTTTTTCTGCAAATTTTCTAAACTATTAAAAAAAATATTTTTGATGTCGTATATATATGTTTTAAGAAAGTTATAAGTCATTTAAGTCTTAAAATCAAGTTTTAGGAAAGTTCGATCATCCGGATCATAACCAAAAAATTCACGAAGATACCTTATTTCAATTCAAAAATGTCTGCGAAAGACCCAGAATGTCAGAGGCCTTGGTTTCTCTGTAAAAAATCATTATATCCGTTCATATATGAAAAAAATTTAGTTTTATTGCTATATCGAAGCATTTCACTAACCTTATCATTTTTTTAATGATTGAAATTATTATAAAAAAATTTACGTAATTGATAAAATTGGTTAAATTCTTCGATATAGCAAAAAAATTAAATTTTTTTCATATATCAACGGATATAATGATTTTTTACAGAGAAACCAAGGCCTCTGACATTCTGGGTCTGTCGCAGACTTTTTTGAATTGAAATAAGGTATCTTCATGAATTTTTTGGTTATAATACGGATGATCGAACTTTCATAAAACTTGATTTTAAAGCTTAAATGACTTATAACTTTTTTAAAACATATATATACGACATCAAAACTATTTTTTTGAATAGTTTAGAAAATTTGCAGAAAAAAATGTTATATATCTCTACAGTGAAAAATGCTTCCCTGAGGCTCTATAAATTAATGAAAGTAGCCAGAAAAAGCAAAAAAAACATGATTTCATCAACTTTCACCCTCTGTAACTCGAAGATACTTGATGTAAAAAATCTGAAAAAATTCAGGGATACTCATGTGTCTCTTAGGAACATTTTAAAAATTTTTTTCGATAGGGTCAAAAAATCGACCGCTCGATTTGTCAGAGAACCACCCATATATATATTTTATACTTCCTTTGATATTATGCTTTAGCAGTAAATTCAGTATATATAAATTTTATGGCTGTGATGAATAAATATTTAACGATGAAAGTAAATTAGGTTGTCAGCTATAATACAGAGTGTAAATAATAATAGAAAACATTGAACGTAATTCAACACAGTGTACCAAGATAAAAAACGTTGAAAGATTCACAGTTTGCACTTTCAACGCCTTTTTCACATACCCCAAACTCAATATAAATAGTTTAACGTACCACAGAGTAGTTTAGCATAGGAGTCTGTCAAATAGCAAAACAAGCTAATAGTTAACTTAATAGACAGGCACCCCAAAAGCATTATTAATATCCCATATTGGACCCACAAATAAAACTTTCAAACTATAATTTAAAATAATTAAAGCAACGCACTTGCACGAAGCACTGAGTTCATAAGTACTCCGCTATTCGTGCACAAACAAAACTTGGTCGCCAAAAGTCATTATCAATTCCATAGGCAATAAAACAAATAATTAAGCCAACACACAAACTAAATTCAGTGTGCACAATTATTGAGACCCACTATTTACACATCAAAACTTAGTCGAACCCAGGAAGAGCAATCTGAAAGAGACGGCCTTTGCTCCAAAAGACGAACTCAATCAGATAGGTCTGACATAAACATACACCAATAAATCCATTCAAATGCAGAGAAACAGAGCCAAACAAAACAAAACACTTTAACATAAATTAAATTATTATGTGAATTATCATATATATTATGTGAATTAGATTATCATGTGAATTATTATTAAATTATTATGCGTAGGAAAAAAAGTGAAAATAACTACACCATTTTTTGCTTGTTCTTGACAAATCACACTTGAGATCCACAAATTCACACAATAATTATTAAAAAACACCATAGTGATTTACACTCATTCACACATATACATAATTTAAAAACTATAAAAAGCCAAAAGCACTGGTCAAGTCATGTAAATTAATTAAATATGTTTATTAAAACACTCTACAACACTGTTGTACTTCTCACTACAAAAAACTTTAGCGAAAACTTGTGCACTAGTTTCGGCATGCCATTCCAGGGGAGTGTACAAGTCCCAAAAGAAATCACTCCTCGGAGTAGCTAACCATCCATAGTTGCTCCTGAGTACGAGTTTCGATCCTATAGCAACAATTTTAAAATACTTTAGCAGCGACAAAGTTAACCACGCGAGAGGTTAAACACTGACGGTATAGCAGACATAACGTCGATAACCGCAGGACTACAGAGCGACTTAACGACGCCACAGACTGAGCACGCGCACACACTTTTAAAACTAGGGCGCTAGTGACAAACACTAGTACCACTGCCGCGGCCATCTTCAGTGAGCATATGCACATTAATTTTTAAATTTATAACTTATTCAGTTGATGTTAACTATTCTTTGTAATTTAGGTATTACATACCTTTTAAAAGTAGTGAAATCTCCCCCCCCCCCCAAAAAAAAACCTTTTCAAGGTAAAAGGCTGGCAAGTATAAAGTCGTTTCTTCATAGAGCGGTGTTGGCTGCGCGGTTAGCGAGCTAGGCGCACAGGCAACACCGCTCAAGGGGTCAGGGTTCGATTCCCGGCGAGGACAAAAACTCGGATTTTTTCTGAGTTACTTTTTTTCGGCGGGAAAAGAACCCTGTACCCCGGCTGTCTCGGGGCGGGTTTTTCCCTGGAATGTTCCTTCAGCGTCATTCCAGGTTTTCCCTTGCCCCACAGGCGAATAACCTGGGCGGAATTGCGAGACAGTGTTAGGGACTCTGGGGGTAATATAGAAATCACGGGGTAGCCGATCCGATGCAGTAGGCAGGGAACGTTGGCCTTACCGACGGGGAGCTGGACTTTGAAAAAAGGTCCTTCTCCGGTAAGCTACCCTGGGAAGGTGGACCCGATGGCCTTCCGGAGCCAGAGAGTGCCGGCTTAACCGGCAAGGTGTGCGTCTGAAACATGTCCTCACCGGAGAAGCTTTCCCAGACTAAAAGGAATGGGGGTTAAGGAAGAGAAAGAAAGGAGAATAATGTGAAAAAATAATGTGGAATACAAATAAAGGTACAAAAAACACGTGCTAGGCCTCTAAGGCTGCAAGTGTATAAACCCACCACTTTAAAGTCGTTTCTTCATGTAAAATTTGAAGATTAATTTTGCAACTCTTGATATCTCAATGTCACACAAATTCTAAGTGTTTTCTCTATCTATACAGTTATTTCATTATATTCATCAAAGTTAATTTTTAAACTCTCGATATCCCTTATGTGGTGAAAATTCAAAGTGATTATACTAAAAGTCTATTTTCATTATGTTAATTAAAGTCAAACTTTCAATAATAATGTAAATAATATTCTAGCAGGTTTATTGTGTATGTTTATTACTTTTCCCTTAGTACAGGTTGATAAGAAATGTGATTATAATGCAATGATTAAAAAGATATTTTTAATTAGTTCAACAAATAAATATGTTAATATATGTGTCTTCTTTTATCTCGCAAATGAGTGAATCACAGACACTGAAAGAACATGATGTTTATACATGAAGCTGAATAACTTGAAATTTTCATCTATCTATATCAATATGAATGCGTAAACATCTTTGCTTGAAGGATCTGTTGGACAGACTACCATTTCTTTAGCGTTTCTTTTCTATACCTTCGATGTTACATAAATTTCAATTTTAATATAGCAAAAGAAAGTTATGATATCAATAAAGAAATTGGCAAGTTTTTGTTATAAGAAGCAATTGAGTTGATATAAATAAATAATTGTTTAAATCGGAGAAGGATTATAAATATATATGTATTCATCATTATAAACACTCGACCAAATTGTGACATGTGAAAAGGTGGATAGCCTGTGAAAATGTACTGTCGGTAGAATTGTCGGAATAACTGCGATTGCCGCCATGTCCTGCGCATTCCAGATGACGTTTAATGACTGATCACTCTTGCGCCGTATTTACTGTGGGAGGTTAGGTCACCGTAATTCCGGTAAATAAAGCGTTCCTTGACCGGTCACAAACATGCGCAAAGCATAGCACTAATTCGATATTATTCAAAGTGCAATAGTATCCGAGTGTACATATAGGAATGATGTTCTTACATGACATTATCACATGAAAAATGTGCCCATAATATATTACAGGATCGTTTCGCATTATGAAAACTTTTTCGATTATTTATGGAAGCAACGAGCGGATGCACAATCTACTCTATTTAGTAATTCAGTAAATGTGTTGCTATCCTTATTTCATGAAAAATCTATGTCTAGGACGATTATGTACAACTATATATGAGATTTAAATTCTATTGATTTACATACATTTAAAAAAAACAGGAACAAATTCTATCATGTAGAACGCAATTTTTTTTATGGAATAACTTGCCGTCCCGTCCTATCATAGATAATCGATGAACTACTAAATGTCAGTGTAATCAACAATATCATAAAATTTTTAATATACTTATAATATATGTTTATATATAATATTTATGTATAATATAATAGTATGTTAAACTATGAGAACGATAGCCTCAAATAAAAATTGTAGTTCTATTTTTTTTATTAAGTATGGATATAAAACTAAAATATAAACATAAATGTTAATTTAATATTTTTTAGCTTGATTTATTTCCGAACTTTAATCATACAAAATTTATTTTATAACATTTTTGTACTACATAATAATAATTATTTTTATTGACCATCTTGTAACCATTCGATAATAATAACATACTTTTGTGAAATATACATACAAAAACAAATCACGAAAAATTGTGTTTACAATGATTACAAGATGACGTTTGAATTCTTCAAAATTTGGTTAAGAATAGTAGTAAATACATATAGAATGAAAAATCCGATACGAGATTTTCTAACAGTGTTTTGTTAACAACAAATTACTTTGGATAACCATGCACAATTTTAAGATAGTACCCATCGGTATCTATTATAGGTATTTTATATATCTATTGTCGGTATGTATATCTTAACCAATTTTTGAAGAATTCAAACTTCATCTTGTAATCATTGTAAACACAATTTTTGGTTATTTGTATTTGTATGTATGTTTCACAAAAGTATGTTATTATTATCGAATGGTTATAAGATGTTCAATAAAAATAATTATTATTATGTATTACAAAAATGTTATAAAATAAATTTCTATGATTAAAGTTCGCAAATAAATCAAGCTAAAAAATATTAAATTAACATTTATGTTTATATTTTAGTTTTATATCCATACTTAATAAAAAAAATAGAACTACTATTTTTATTTGAGGCTATCGTTCTCACAGTTTAACATAATATTATATTATACATAAATATTATATATAAACATGTATTATAAGTATATTAAAAATTTTATGAGATTGTTGATTACACTGACATTTAGTAGTTCATCGATTATCTATGATAGGACGGGACGGCAAGTTATTCCATAAAAAAATTCTGTTCTACATGCTAGAATTTGTTACTGTTTTTTTTAAATGTGGGATCGATTTTTTGTATGAATTAAATCTTATATTTAATTGCAAATGATCGTCTTGGACATAGATTTTTCACGAAATAAGGATAGCAACACATTTACTGAATTACTAAATAGAGTAGATTGTGAATCCGCACGTTGCTTCCATAAATAATCGAAAAAGTTTTCATAATGCGAAACAATCCTGTAATATATTATGGGCACATTTTTCATGTGATGTCATGTAAGAACATCATTCCTATATGTACACTCGGATACTATTGCACTTTGAATAATATTGAATTAGTGCTATACTTTGCACATGTTTGTGACCGGTCACGGAACGCTCTATTTACCGGAAGTACGGTGACCTAACCTCCCACCGTAAATACAGCGTAAGAGTGATCGGTCATTAAACGTCAGCTGGAATGCGCAGGACGTGGCGGCAATCGCAGTTATTCCGTCAATTCTACCGACAGTACCTTTTCACAGGCTATCCACCTTTTCACATGTCACAATTTGGTCGAGTGTTTATAATGATGAATACATATATATTTATAATCCTTCTCCGATTTAAACAATTATTTATTTATATCAACTCAATTGTTTCTTATAACAAAAACTTGCCAATTTCTTTATTGATATCTTAACTTCCTTTTCCTGTATTAAAACTGAAATTTATGTAAAATCGAAGGTACAGAGAAGAAACACTAAAGAAATGGTAGTCTGTCCAACAGATCCTTCAAGCAAAGATGTTTACGCATTCATATTGATATAGATAGATAAAAATTTCAAGTTATTCAGCTTCATGTATAAGCATCATGTTCTTTTAGTGTCTGTGATTCACTCATTTACGAGATAAAAGAAGACACATATATTAACATAATTATTTGTTGAACTAATTAGAATTACCTTTTTAATCATTACATTATAATCACATTTCTTATCAACCTTTACTAAGGGAAAAGTAATAAACGTACACAATAAACCTGCTAGAATATTATTTACATTATTATTGAAAGTTTGACTTTAATTTACATAATGAAAATAGACTTTTAGAATAAGCACTTTGAACTTTCACCACATAAGGGATATCGAGAGTTTAAAAATTAACTTTGATTAATATAATGAAATAACTGTATAGCTAGAGAAAACACTTAGATATGAAGATACTGTGATTGATCCATTGAACATCAGATATGTATACTTGTTATGACTTGTTGTATACTTGATATGACTTTTATTATTTTTAATTCAATTAACGTTAAATTAAAGAACACAATTCTTTGTGTTAAAATAAATTATTCTTTGTTTGTTGCAGGTGATTCAAATAAGTTGGTCTAGGAAAACAAGTTAAAACCACCTCACACGTCTATGACTGTAAATACTATTTTATAAATTAACTATTAATCCAGATTTTAGTCGCTACATATATAGAATTATTGTCTATTATATTACGAAATATCACCTCATTATGTATTATATATATCTACTATACATACTATAATTAATTCAGATGAATTTATAATTATAAAGGTGGAAGTAGGTCATTATTTGCCCAATGTAGCAAAATATGAATAATAACTTTATTTTTAGCAAGAAATAGAGCAAGTCTGAGGGGTTGGGACATACGTACAAACTTTTCTACTAAAATAAGCAATCTATACAAAAATTTTGGTTGGGATCTGGTGGGTCGTACCTTGAAAATGTTGAATTTCAAGGTTGAAATTACACATATGACTTGTAATATATATATACACTAGGTGGGTACCCCCCTGCTCGCTCCGCTCGCCAACCCCCATTTTTTCAGATGTTATATTTATTTTCAAATCTCAATTTTTAAATATATGCATATTTTATTGACTGTTAGAACAATAATAATTCTTAAAATTTGCCTACTGTCATAAAATTTATGGTATATAAATGATACTGAAAAATGTTATTATAAAAATAGCTCACCAATCAGCTCCACCCTCCATCTGCCACCTCTCCCTATCTTCTCTACGATGATCCGTAACCATGAAGTCTATTAACTACCTGTCATCTTCACAATTCAACCTTTATCTACCACCGATCATCTACATCCTCGACACTTCGACTCTAGTTTTTTCCTCCAGCGTCTACACACAACCCCTATATATCAGCTCTACTCAAGACTTCAAACCTTTACCTATCACCTTGATCCATGTCCTTTTCATCCACCTACATCTACCCATAAACTCCACCATCTCTCAGCTATTAGCACCTCGTTCACATCACTTATAATCTCGACCTATGAGGCCGATTAAATCATAAAATCTATCCTTTACCTATGACTTTCAACTAAAATTATTATTCTATGCGTATGTTCTCCACCAATCACCCCAATTTATTACGTAACGCTCCACTTATTAACACTTACTTACGTAACACCAACCTTATCTTCTTGACTCTCCACCTATCATTTCCACCTTCCATCGATCGCCTCCTGTTAACGATCATTTCTAACCACGAAGTCTACCAACTACCTGTCACCTTCACCGTTCATTTCTATCCACTACCGATCATCTACAACCTTGACCCTGAATATTTTAATCTTTACCTATACCTCGACCTATGACATTCTTATTCTCCTGTTACCTCCACTTTCTATCTCGCCCCATAAAGTCCACCGTCCTTCTAGCGAATTGACCTACCACTTACAACTTTCACCCACAACTTTCACCACCACTTACCACATTCACTCGTAGCTTCTATCGAACACCTACTCCCTGCAATTATGACCTCGTTTTCTACTTATCACTTATACCTTCCACTTATAACTCCAATCGTGACTTCCACACTCCATCTATCTCCTACACTATCTACGTGAACCACACACATTCCAGTGCTACAGTCATAACCACCACCTTTTACGCATAATCTGCAAATATGTTCACACTTTCTGCCTACACATATCACCTCCACATATGAATTCCACGCACCACCCAGCATCTTTTCTCGTAACCTCAAACTGCACCACCTATAATGTCGACCCATGAAGTGTACCGACTAATTAGCACCTTCACTATCCATCTGTTACCTGCAATCCAGCGTCACCCATGACTTCTGACCTTCACCTACCTCCCATGATTTTCAGCCTCCATCTATCACATCTAGTCATGAACTTCCCATCAACCTGTTATCCTACACTTTTCATCTATACTCATAAAGTCTACCGTTTCCCTTCACCAACACTTCCACCCTCCACATATCGCTTTTAATCATGATCGCCAGTGTCCCACTAATACCACTAATTATGACCTAACATTCACCAATCACGTATACCCATGGCCTCCACTCAATACCTGCCATTTCTAGCTCTGCAATCTACCTTATACCGAGAATCTCCACCATCCATCGATTGCATTCAATCATCTCGTTCTTCTCCAACTATCCTTACAACGTCCACTTATGAATACAATCGTGATCTCCACGCTCCACACATAATCTCTACCAATCTTTTACATCTATGACGTTCAGATTACGCTTATTACTATCTCTGATCTTGTCTTCCTACTTCAATTACAATCTACACATTCCGCTTATGATACTAACCATAACTTTCACAACCAAACCTTTCACTTATGACTTTAATCGCGACCATTACTCAACCTATACCTACACCGTCCACTTATTACTACAGTTATTAACCACTACCCTTCACACACTCGACCCATGAAGCTGATCATCTACCTAGCACCTTCTCCTGATGGGGCGCTGAGGGGGGGCTGAAGGGGGGCTGACGGGGGTCTGAGGGGGGGCCAAACGAGGGGGCGCTGAGGGGCGGTGAGGGGGGGTGGTGAGGGGGGGCAAAACGCATAAAAATAACCAAACTTTTGAAACATTTCTTGGTTCTTTTGAGGGGTGGCTGAGGGGGAGCTGAGGGGGCTCGTGAGGGGGGGCGAGGGGGGGCTAAATTCCAGCCCGGCTCAAAACAACTATATAATATAGTAAGATATATATATTGTAACGTGGCAAATTGTTGTCACGTCACTTCGGGCCGAGCCGCCGGGGCAGAGCGTCTCAAGGCCGTGCGAATGTGATTGGAGTGCATGAGTTAATGGCGTTGGTTCCTTTTTTGAGTAACTACGCGACGAGCGGAGAGGCAGCAGCGAAAGGATAAAAATACGGAGGACATCTCCGAACACTCATTCAACGACGAAAGGAGGAATGAGAGGAGGAGGACGTCAAACTCCGGTGCGTCAATAGCAGGTCGGATTCACTCAGGGCATCCAATAAGGTCATCGTCGAAGAGTGGACGTAGACTCTTACAGTATTTATGGCTGTTGTCTACAAACTTAAGCCTAGACAAATATTAACAATTAATGAACATAAGACTTACGGGTCGAGGCTAGGTCCCGAAATAAAAATATAATAGTAAACCGCGCGTCCCTATTTACCTTCCGTAAATACGGTCCTTACACTCCCATGAGAAATAATACCTTACAAAAATCTAAAAAAATAAAACATAACATTTAAAGAAAGAATAAGTTCATAAAATTCGATATGTATTATATATTTAAATGTAATATAAAACAAAATACTTATCTGTGTGAGTTCTCGTAATCATTTTTTTCATAACCGTGTAAAGACAAAAGTACTAATTATATTTGGCACCCTTTTAAAATCTGTAATTATGTTATATTATTATTTAACACTATTTAGTAATATATATACAAACACAGCAAAAGAAAATTCACATTGATTTAATATATAACACTAATAAGACTGTATGAAAACATCGTCCATCTTCTGCGGAAAAACAGCGTACACTCAAGTATATCTATATAGTCTGAAGAAAATAACTTACACTTAAATATACCTATATGGCCCAGAATTACGTAGATGCTACGTGACCGGATATCCGTCGAACAATTGTTCTTCCACGAGAAGATTTGAGGAGTCGAAACCTTCACTTTACAATATCATTCGATTGAAAGCAATTTCACAAAATATAACCCTGATGTAATTTTATTACTTTCGTCGCAAGCTTTCATCTAAGTGCTCATATGTAAGAAATAAAGCTGTCAATACGAAGAAAACCGTACGCCTAGTTTCCAACAATGCCTATGAGAAGTATATAAGGGTAGTCTGGCTAACGCCCGACGGCGCCGTAGGTACTGACGTACCTTATACTTGCCACCGTGGCGCTACCGCGCCCCTTGATGCAATTTTATGCTGAGTGATCTACACGAACTCTTGCACAGAAACGTATGTTATGTATACCTATCCTGCCTGAATTCATACATAAATTCGTAACGTATCTGCATAAAGAAAGGTATGTACATAGATTTTTGCTCATATTACTAAGTTTCTGTCTAAAATACAAAGAATTCTTTTCACTCCCGGAAAAATTGCGTTATGTACCTTTATATACGTATAAATATGCAGCGAATTACTCCAAACAAAATAAACTATACCAAAACCTATAGGAAATGCAAAGAACCGTGCATATAAATGTACATATTACTGTGTAATGATATATTAAGGGCGATCTGCACGGACTCATGCACAGAAACGTATGTTACGAAGTCCTGACGAATCTATATGTATATATGTAAAAAATAAGGTTGTTTCTTTACGTAAAAATTAATAGTAAATTTCAAACTCTTGATAACATAAAGTTATCGATAACCTTTATATAGCCAAAATCCTAAGTATCTTATTCTGACGGTCATTTCATTATATAAATTAAAGATTTAGATTAGATGATTGAGGTTTTATTGTATACGGTTATTAATACTTCCCTTACTAAAGAGTGATAATAATAGTGTTTATAAAACAGTGATTAAGAAGGTATTTATAATTAGTTTAAAAAATAATTATGTTATATGCGTAAAGATCTTTGCGCTAAGGGTCTATTGGACAGACTGCCATTTCCTTTGGGTCTATTCTCTATAATATACCCATTTTATAAATTTCAATTTGAATTTTAACAAAAGAAAGTTGTGATATCAATAAATAAATTGGCAAGTTTCTTTATAAAAAGCAATAGTTTTGAAAAAAATAAATGAGCGTTTGAATGAGGGAAGGAATATCAATGTTTATGTATATATGTATATATATGACTGCAATGTACACTGCTAGGTAATATTCGTAAATGCGTTAATTATTATTTTTATTTAAGCAAACACAAAACATGTTATATAAAATAATACTTATAATACAAAAATATAAGTTTATTCGTGTTATCATTTTCATAAAAAATGCTGTTCTTAAATAATTTTATGACATGATAAAGGTGCTAATAATAGGTGGTAATATCATGTGTTTGTCCGAATTTATAATGTAATATAACAAGATTGTTTCGCTTCATGAAAAATCAGAATTATAAAATTAATGAATGTTTATTATTTCCTTATACAATAATTAGTTATTGTTTACAAAAATTAGACAATAATTAGTAATTATTAATTATTGTCAAACATATGTACAAATACTCAAAAATTCAGTATTTGTATATATTTCAATTATCAGGAAATTAAGTTTCATTTCTTAAAAAATGTAATAAGAATGTTAGTGAACACATAATGAATGAAATATCGGTTACTTAAGAATTTGCAACGACGTTTCGTTAACTGTGAATTACTTTGGTTAACCATGCGTAACTTGAAAATGATATCCATCATTATGTACGATAGGACGGGACGGCAAGTTTTTCCATAAAAAAAATTGTGTTCTACATGATAGAAATTGTTCCTGATTTTTTAAACATGTGAGATATATTTGTTGTATGGAAAATTATTCTTTTTTTTAATGAAGAGGATGATACCTAATATTTAATAACATTTTAATAACAAAATATTTAAATCTCATATTTAATTATAAATAATCGTCCTGAAAACATGTTATATATTTTGATGGAATAAGAATAACAACACATTTACTGTATCACTAACTAGAGTATAGTGTATATCCGCTTGATGCTTCCACAAGTGACAACAGAAAAAGGAAATAATAAAAATTAATTAATTTTATAATTCTCATTTTTCATGAAACGAAACAATCTTGTTATATTACATTATAAATTCGGGCAAACACATGATATTACTACCTATTGTTAGCACCTTTATCATGTCATAAAATTATTCAAGAACATCATTTTTTATGAAAATGATAACATGAATAAACTTATATTTCTGTATTATATGGATTATTTTATATAACATGTTTTGTGTTTGCTTAAATAAAAATAATAATTAATGCATTTCAAGGGGCGGGGTAGCGCCACGATGGCAAGTATAAGTACTTCAGTACGTACGCCGCCGTCGGGCGCTAGCCAGACCCTATTATACTTTAAACTTGCCTTGTTGGAACCATGGCGTACGGTTTTCTTTGTAGTGACAGCTTCGTTTCTTACATATGAGCCTTTAAATGCAAGCTTGGGACGAAAGTAATAAAATCACATTAGGGTCATATTTTGTGAAATTGCTTCTATCGAAAGAAATGGTAAAGTGAAAGTTCGAGCTCCTCAATTCTCCTCTTAGTCAGGGAGTCAGGGAGTTCAATAGTGGGATATCGTGCACTTTCTGCAAAAGATTTTTTGACAGTCAAAATTTGTTTGTGGTAACCTGCTGAAAGTAACCCTAAATTCTCGACTTCGGACCTGATCGGGAACATTGTTATTATTGCAAAATAAACTTCAAAAAAGCACTTTTTTTTAGTTTTCCGCGAATAACGTTTTTGTAACGCATTTTATACAAAAAAGGTAGAGAGGAAAGTTGTTTAGAATTGAATTTCCAATCAGACACATGTATTCCCGAATGCAAAATTAACTTTTTTCATCGCTAAATTGTTAAACAAAAAAAAACTTTTTCCAAATTTTCACATTGCCACAGTTTTTTCAAAAAAAAGATCTTTTTCGCCGGATAAGCTCTCAATGATGACTTTTAGTACAAACAATCTAAAAATCGTTGTCCGATCCGTATATCTCAAAATGGCGTCCTATTGCAAAATTATTTACCCGAAAATTTCAAATTCATTTCAAATTTGCCCATGGAACGATAAACGGATCCAACTGCGCTTAATCGATAGCTTTTGACGTACTTAATAAATGCTAAAAAGGAATTTTCTTTAAATTAATATTTAACAACATTTTTAGCAATAAATAGTTTTTATTTTCGCCAATTTTTAAGTTAGAGAAACGCGGTAAAATGCATTTTAAAGTACTTAAAAAACCATGAATTTTCGTAAAAAAATCGTCAAGATCCGACCAATAGGAGCCGAGATACGAAATTTTTTTCAACCGACGATTACACCGAAACTATTTAATATTTTTTAATGAATTTTCACACAATGCTTGTTCAAATGATGCTCTAGATGATAGCATTTTTCTTAATAGTTGTAATGGACTTAATTCTTATACAAGGACCGATGAACGGATGCAAGATCAGCGCGCGCGGCCGCGCGACTGCTCCGGCCGGGCGGCGCGGTGGTGGGGGGGACCGTCGCTGCGGCTTTCGTGAACCTTAGATGCAAATTGATTTTCTCGGCAACCAAAGGTCCTACGGTAATGCTTTTTTTTTATTTTATGTGTTTTTTCCTCAACTTTCATGTCGTGTCAATGAAATTTACATGAGTGCAATACAAATACCCGAAAATTACGTTTTTTAGATGTAAATTGAATTTCTCGGCAACCAAAGGTCCTACGTCAATGCTTTTTTTTTTAATTTTATGTGTTATTGCCTCAACTTTCACGTCATGTTAATTAAATTTTCATAAGTGCCATACAAACACAAGAAAATTTCATGTTTTCTGTTATATGCAGTACTACATAATGTATTCATATTTTGTATATATAAGTGTGTATATTAATTTTAAAAGCTCAGTACAAGGATAGTGTTTGCTTACGATTTCTGCATTAAACGAAATTAATGAATTAATGTCGATAAAATATGGTTTTCAACTATAAGTTATCGCTTCGCGTTATGTAAAACTTTTTAAACTAGCATTGAATTTAATCGATTTTCGTAGGATAACATACTTATTTCTATATATATTTACGCATGTGTAACGTTTTTAAAATCGTATGTGTATACGAGCGCGCGGCACACACACATACACACATATACGCGCTTATATCTCATGTAAATCGATTAAATTCAATGCAGCTCCAGAAAGTTGTATACAATTATATTTTATGGACATTAATTCTTTAATTCCGTTTAATGCTGAAATCGTAAGCAAACACTATCCTTGTATTGAGCTTTTAAATTAATATACACACACTTATATATACAAAATATGAATACATTATGTAGTACTGCATATAACAGAAAACATGAAATTTTCTTGTGTTTGTATGGCACTTATGAAAATTTAATTAACATGAGATGAAAGTTGAGGCAATAACACATAAAATTAAAAAAAAAGCATTGACGTAGGACCTTTGGTTGCCGAGAAATTCAATTTACATCTAAAAAACGTAATTTTCGGGTATTTGTATTGCACTCATGTAAATTTCATTGACACGACATGTAAGTTGAGGAAAAAACACATAAAATAAAAAAAAAGCATTACCGTAGGACCTTTGGTTGCCGAGAAAATCAATTTGCATCTAAGGTTCACGAAAGCCGCAGCGGCGGTCCCCCCCACCACCGCGCCGCCCGGCCGGAGCAGTCGCGCGGCCGCGCGCGCTGATCTCGCATCCGTTCATCGGTCCTTGTATAAGAATTAAGTCCATTACAACTATTAAGAAAAATGCTATCATCTAGAGCATCATTTGAACAAGCATTGTGTGAAAATTCATTAAAAAATATTAAATAGTTTCGGTGTAATCGTCGGTTGAAAAAAATTTCGTATCTCGGCTCCTATTGGTCGGATCTTGACGATTCTTTTACGAAAATTCATGGTTTTTTAAGTACTTTAAAATGCATGTTACCGCGTTTCTCTAACTTAAAAATTGGCGAAAATAAAAACTATTTATTGCTAAAAATGTTGTTAAATATTAATTTAAAGAAAATTCCTTTTTAGCATTTATTAAGTACGTCAAAATCTGCAAGATTTTGTAAATTCCGCTGGTATGGGATCAATAGTCCAATATAATATGGTCTCCTCCGATTGCGTCCAGCTCGTACTCCTCTTCTACCTAAAATGTTAAAAGTTTTAATGTTTTCTTTTTCTTAATATTCGATACTGATATTTAACATTCAATCAGTTTTTCGAATGTTTTGTACAATGACCAGATCTTTTTTTTTTAATTTACCTCGGACAGTCATTCGACCACTGCTTGATTTTGCTAAGGCTGAGGATTTAGCTGACGCTGAGGATTCTCCACTCCTTATATAAATAAAATATAAATTAAAATTTTATTACATTAATTATAACTTATACCGGTGATTCTCTGTCAGATCTCCTGGCTGAAAATTTTTCTCCCTGAAAAATATATGATAAATTTCTTCTATTTAATGTCATACATCTTGAATTTTCTCAGATTTTTTTTCCGTCAAACTACAGATTTTTTTTCAATTTTCAAACTACAGATGGTGAAAGTTGGTCAGTCATATTTAACAAATTATGACAAACATACCTATTTCCGCCTTTAGAATCATGCATTTATCTTTCCTAATTATTATTCAAATAATCATAGAATTATTTTTCTTCATATTTTTTATATTCTTTTCCATTAGGAAAATAATATACGTAGGTATTTTATAACATAATCATCTAAATAGCAAATTTTATTTAAACAATGGATGAAACAAACAGTTGTTTTGTAAGTATTAAATCAACAATTAAAAATGTTTCTGAAAATAGTTGATGCTAGAATAAAGGGATGATCATTATACCAGCAAGAAGAGTTTAACTAATAATTAAATTAAAAAGTAGTACTTATCGTGATAAATGACATTGGTTCAATAGAGTCTGATTATAATTTGTTTTTTCTTACTGTGTACGTCGAATCGCCTGTAACAAAGAAATAATAATTTATTTTAAAACAAAGAATTCCGTTCTTTTATTTTAAAGTTAATTTATTTAAGGAGACTTGAAATATACGTATCTGAATATAGTGATAGTTGATGGTATTTTCATATTTTCCATCTTTTCTGTAAGTGCATTTATGCACTTTAAATTATTAGCAGGTTCAAGTTTAAACACTGTTGCACATGCGCAGTATGAGTTTGAATTAATATAATTTTAATAAACTTGAGTACTAACATAGATGAGGTTATCAGCTACACTGTCAGCTTGCAGACTTACAATGTCTATGGCTAGCGGAAAAGAAAATGTATTGAGACCAGTCATTATGTCTAACTAGTATTAATCTACTGCTGATTTCTGCTAGTTTATAACCTCCGCTTGGGTACTTCAAGATTAAGATGAACTATATTATTTAAAATGCGCTAAGAGTTGATAAAACTCATACCACGCGTATGCAATACTTAGTGTTTAATCTAGAACCTACAAAAAGTTTCAAGTACAAAAATGCTTTTACAGAAAAGATGGATAAGGATATCAAAATACTATCAACGGATCTCACTATATCAGATATGTATACCATAATTATCTTTAATTAAATTAACTTTTAAATAAAAGAACACAATTCTTTGTTCTTAAATATATTATTCCTTCTCTGTTACAGATGATTTGACGTACTCGGGATGAAAAAGCATCGTATGATCAACAGACTTTACCGTAGTAGTTTTGTTTATCACTGTAAGTTGTGACGTTGTGGTTTTTATTGCTCTCTCGGGGAGGCCGTCGAGAGCTCCACAACGTGATCGCGCCCTGTTTCGGGCTGCCGGATGAACCGTATTTAATTAATTTGTTGGACGCCCGGTTCACCAACCGCTTTGCCGGCTGCTCAGCGGTGCACAGACTTAATCTCGCGGCCGCGAATTCTTAGGAAGAAGGATAGGCGGGGGCTCGTCAAATAAAAACACGCACAGTATTAAGTGGACGGCCTGGCATTTATTGAATAAAATAAGAGAATGTGAAAGGGCTCGCGTGCGGGAGGCACGCTCTGGCGGTAAGTCCGGCCGACGCGGGGACGCGCACTTTGAAATAATAAGTGTCTACCTGGCTGTAAACTGCGATGACTGCTCGTCCTCTCGTCCGGATGATGTCTCGTTCCCTGTAATGTCGCGCGGCGCAGAATGACTTCGCGGAGCGAACCTCGACAGTATAGAAAATGCTGGAGGTTAAGTCGTGGAGAATGCGGAGGGAAATTGTGGTCCTGTAGTGCGTCCGATTTTGCCTGCTGCTCACTGGATACTGCTGTTCTACCTGTTGCGCGGCCGTTGCGACCGCGGCGTCTCTCTCTGTCTCTTTCTCGCGCATATATTTTCTGGCTGTCTTTTCTTACTTAGCACATTTCTGACCTAGCGCCCTCTTACTAATAAATATCCTCGCGCGCGAAATTCGAATTCGTTAGTTCGCTCTGAATGGCTGTAGCGCATTCAATCATACATTTTCCGCCTGATTCTCCTCTTACAATTTTTCTCTATAATATTGCGCTCGCGTACCGCTGTGGATCGAGCCGCAGCCCTCCACTTGTCGCCAATAACGTTCGAGGCTCGTCGTGTGCCTCCACTCTCTCTGCTCACATTAGACATTCTCCGTCTCTGTCTATCTCGCTCTCACTCGCTCTCATTCTCTCTACCGTGCTCGCCAACATGGCGGCGGTCGCTCGCGCGCGTTCGCCTCGTGGCTTCGCTCGCCGTGCTGCGCTCTCAGCCTTCGCCGCTATCTTCTCTCTCGCTCGCTCTCACGCGGCTTCCCTCTCTCTGCCGCTCTCTCGCTGTGGCGCGCGTGGTGCTTCTCTCTCTCTCTGTCTCGTGCGGCGCCGCGCATGCTTCGCGCTGAGCGTGGCTTCTGCTCAGCTGTTCGTCGCGCTGCTCTGCTCTGCTGCTCCGGCCGTGTCTTCTCTCTCTGTCTTGCTCTCATCTCTGCCCTGCTTTCCTGTAAACACCACCGGGTCTTAGCGTATGCTTTTTCCTTAGCACGACTCCGGTGGTGTCCAGGCGAGCTGGGGCTGACGGCTGACCGTCACAAAGTATTATTTTTGAACGTAATAAAAGGATTTCATCTATTAATTAAATGAAAAAAAGATGTGTAATTAATTATTACATATATTCTTCTCCTGATGGAAGAGAATATAAAGAATGTTAGATGTTAATTAATCAAATATAACTTAAGGTGATGCGTGTAGGTAATAAATTAGATTAAAATATTACAGGATATTAATCATATAGTAGTTTGGCAGGCTACATGGAGTTAAATAATAAAATTGCTGAGACACGTATCTTCTGATCCAGAGCAACGGAAGTGCCTAAATATGGCTAAAATCTAGAGTATAAAAAAGTGTTAAGAATATTTTGAACCTTAATGCAATTCAACATTCATGCAAGAAGGTTTCTACGTTGTTGAAGTGGATATGAATAATTCATAACTTTTTATATCGTCTCCTGGGAGGTAGACTTTCAGTCTGTACGTCGAAAGGGATCCTTATAAATAGCGACTATAGCTGGAATATCTATCAAGTTTAGACTAGAAAAAAGAAGGTTCCTGTAACGAAGAGAAATTAGTGAAGTGGAAAAATATTTTGAATCAAGAATTTTTTATAAGAAAGGCTGGAAGAACTCAATTGACAAGATACTTTCTATACATCTTACTGTTTATATTTATAAAAAACTAGACAATAGCTGGAATATATCAAGTTTAGACCAGTAAAAAGAAAGTTCCTATGACGAAGTGAAATTAGTAAAGTATTTTGAGTCAAGAAAGTCTCTAATAAATTTCATGAATAAAAAGTATTTCTGACGTAACATTTATTAGGGTTACGTATTCATAAATTATTTATGAGACATGCCGGGAGAACTCAATTGAGAAGAATAATAAACATTATACTTACAGAATAAAATTAGTGAAGTGGAAAAATATTTTGAATCAAGAATTTTTTCTAAGAAATGCCGGAAGAACTCAATTGTCAAGAATAATAAATGTATCTATTTAATAATGGATCACTAAACACGTGAACTTTAACAAATCTTATCCTGTGTAATGAAATTTTATGATTAAAAAGTGTTTCTGACGTAACATTTGTTACGGTTACGTATTCATAAATTATTTATGAGACGTGCCGGAAGAACTCAATTGACAAGAATAATAAACATTATACTTACGGAATTAAATTAGTGAAGTGGAAAAATATTTTGAATCAAGAATTTTTTCTAAGAAATGCCGGAAGAACTCAATTGTCAAGAATAATAAATGTATCCATTTAGTAATGGATCACTAAACACGTGAACTTTAACAAATTTTATCCTGTGTAATGAAATTTCATGATTAAAAAGTGTTTCTGACGAAACATTTATTACGGTTACGTATTCATACATTATTTATGAGATATGCCGGAAGAACTCAATTGACAAGAATAATAAGTAGTATGATGGCACCATGGAGAAAGTAAACAAATATGGCCTTGACCCCTGTGACCTCTCGTCCTTGTCACTTTGGTCAAGGACATATTTGTTTACAGTCGCCATGGTGCCTAACTACTTGGGAGAGACCCCCTCTCCCCCCTCGCCCCCTTTCGACCACAGTATAGCGGGGTACTTTGAGGAGACCTCCACTCTCCAAAGTCCCCTCTGAATTGGGGAGAACCTTAGGTATTTCTCCAAAGTCCCCTCTGAACGAGAAGACACTCTGGTAAGATGCTTCTTTTTCTCCATAGTACACGTAATTTGTGGAATTTTGAATAAAGTGGTTTACTTAAAGCTAGACTACATCTAAAGTGAATGTGTAGGATGTTTGGGATAGATATTGGGAAACAGTATGCGGGTGAATGAGAAGAGAGAGTATTGTGATAAATAACCATATTTATTCAATTATTACTTATAAATCTAGATACAGTTATGAGTTAGGTAATAATAAAGTACTATTTAAATATACGACTAAATTATAAATATGTAAATGAATAAATTCGTAAATAATTAAGTAAACATCTTCGAAACTTAAAACTATATTTTTATCTTTTAAGATTTTATCTATTTGATCGACAAGTGTGTCGTCAAAGTCACGCATGGCACGCTCTATATTATACGCTGTAAAATAAGTGTATTGAGAGCTTTGACTATTTTGTAGCTTCTCCTTACAATAACTTCCAACCTCGCTCACAACAATCGCAATAGCATCTTTTACACTTAACAAATACTTAATTCTTTTATCGATCATTTTGGTCAGAGCCTTCAGCCTGTCAAAGGTGACTCTCTTAAGGGGTTATGGCTGAGTTAAAATTCAAAAAAATCAAATTTTTTTTTATTTGATTTTTTAATAGCAAATTTACTGTAGAATATACTGTTGAAACTCCTTTTGCCCGAAAAAATTTCGTTACAAAATTATAGGCAAAATACTAAAAATATATAATTTGTCAAAATTAAGTATTTTTCATATTTTATTCTATAGCGCTTTTGTTTATTCAAAGCCATTACATTTTTATAGAAAATTTAACGTTAAATGTGCATACAAACTCCTTTTGATAAAAGACAGTTTTATTAAAAATAACACAAATTATTTATTTATGAATTATTGCATATAGTAAATAGCTCATTCTGATAAAAGCATAGATTTTTTTATTGTGAATGTTAAAAATAAAATAAATTTATCTGTTTCATTAATTTAATCTTTTTAATAAAATAATAAGCATGCGTGCAAACTAAAATATTTTTATAAATTACCACCTAAAAACATGGTACCATACAGCATATGGAAAAGCCAATCACTGTTTTACCAACCTAGTTAAGTTTGCTATCAGACAGCTCTTTCGTCTGCTTGATCTGCAGTCTAGTGCAAGCTTGATGTTGTGAATTTTGATCTGAAGTGAAAACTTCTGAGTGTCAGTGATGATGGTCTAGTGGTATGATCTGGAACTCGTGGTGGCATTCCAAAGCTATCGAAATACCAGCCAACACCATCTTCTGTGACGTATACTGCCACCCAATGTCTGCCACGTCTCTTATGATCTTCGGTGTTAAACACAAAACCACATGGTTTTACCCACGTTACTGGAATTTGATCGGCCGGATAAACTCCTACCGCATGAGGGGTCATTTTTCGAAGTTGCTGGAGAATATCCAGAGAGTTCATTATTGCAAAGCTCGTAGGGTGGGGTGAAGGGTTGTTCTGAAGATTTGGCTTTATCCTCGTCGCCGACTCCCGCTGTCAGCCAGTACTTCAATTTGTAAGCGTTGTTGAGCGCACAGCTATAGTGGAGAGCACAGTGTTTAATGGCGTGTTGCATGCAATACTTTTCGCAGTACGGTAATCTATGAAAAGGTGGACATTCCGTCTTCTCCTCCAAATCAATAATATCTCTCGTAGTCAGCTTACTCAGCACCTTTGCTTTTTCAGCCCCTCGCACATATATTTTGCGGGCACTTCGGCAAACTTCGTGCAAACTTTTGTACAACTTTTTCAGCGTCACGACACCCTCGTACCAATCTAGGCCGTGATGATGCAGTGTTAGCCAATTATTCTGTCTTAAAATGTCTTTCTTCAAAAATGCCGTTTTACAAATAGGTGCAGTAATCCAATGGGCTGTAATTTCTTGAGTAACCCCCACTATACCCACTTCTTTTGGCACTATACGGCCCTTGTTGTCCTTGAAAAACTGTAGATCAACCACTATGTCCATGATCTGCTTTTTTGCGGCTGTCCGTTTAGTTTGAGGCCCACCAATTGACTGACCGCTCTCGACACGACTGGCGCCTTTTATACCCGTCTTTTTGTAGTAGAAGCGCCATCTACCTTAGCCACTGTAATCCACCAAAACTTGTCGAGACGAGTCAATTTCCACAAGATTTTCATACTCAGCATAAATTATGCAATTCACCACGACATCTAATGCCTCATCAAATCTCACGTCGATTCTCACGCTACCTCTTCGAATCAAATTCCAATGACTGTCGGTGTTAGCCGATAAGTCGGGTGTCAAATCAAAGGCAAAAAGACAGTAGCTATTCGGGTATGCATCGCGTGATATTGAATTACCCATATTCGCAAAATGCATACCAGTACCCGAGAAGAGTGTGTGATACGCATCCACATATGTATTTGTGGTTTTGAAGTCAGGCTGTAGAGGTTTCGAGGGCACCTGCACACCGTCCACGTATAAGCCCAAAAAATTTATGTTAAAGTTTTTGAAATTAAAAGGGTTCAGTCCTGCATCGCCATTGTATGCCTGATTTTCAATGAACCCAATAATAATTCTTTTTGGCAATTGTCCTAGTATAATGTTATCGATTGATTGACCATGGACACCGCTGTTCAGAGTCACGTTTTTTACCTCCACACGTGTTACAGGGTATTTTGCAGTAGTCTTGGAGAGTTTATTCTCGTGATACAGCGCAATACCCGGATTAATCTTTACACGTCGAACAAAGAGTGTTGCCTCCGTTATACGTGCAATGTACACGTCACTTTCCGCCATTAGACAGAAACTATCACGAGAGCGAATAAGACGTACACGCACCTCAACACCACTCAACAATAATCTATCCATATTGAAGACATCTACGTGTAGGTGTCCAAGCAAATCAATTTTTCCATTTTTCATGATTTTCTGACGTTTAATGAAGCCGTCATTACCACGAGCAATGTCGTCCATGTGACCTGCTGTGTCATTGTACCACAAGACACTCGTCAAATGCGAGTTTTTTGCTGCAGGACCGTAATTTAGCAGTGTCTCGATGTACGATCTGTACGCGTAAGCATTATTTGGCGGTGATACAGGTTTCTGATTGAACAGCACGTCCACTTGGTTGAAAAGTGTGTGCATGAAGTTATTTACGGGTCCGACAGCAGGTGGCGTTTCCTCATCTTTGTCCGGCGTAGTAGTCCGTATTATGCTCACACGTAGACTCAGCATTGTGTGCGCCAAATCAATGTATTCCGTATTTCCGGGGATCGTAAATTCTATTGGTGCTTGATCGGCAAGTGACGAGATTGGCTTATACTGCACCCAATGAGAGTTCTCTATGGTTGTTTGTGTTGGCGGCAATTCAAATAGCGATGGCTCCGATTGTAACGAGTCACACGAGTCGGTGTGTAAAAAAGCCATGATGGTAGTGGTGAAAAGATTAGCTACCAAAAATATCTTTAGTCTTCTTCTTCTTCGTCGTCTTCTTCTTCTTCTTCTTCTTCTTCGTCTTCTGCTGTGTTTTATTTTTCTTCTGCTTTGTAGCAGTGCTTCGCTCACCTCCACGGTCGCTCTTTGACTGTGATTTTCGCGCTGCAGGCGTACTTTTATAGGTGAAACCCCTACTCTTTTTCGCGCTTGACTCACCCCCCTCCACCTCCTCATCATTCTGCATCAGCATTTTATTCAATGCCTGTCCGGCCTTGCGTTTGAGATTACCACCACTCTCGCTAATACGACGATTAAACGATTCTTTGAGAGGCAGCTTCTCACGCACCACATCGTCCATGATCCTCGCAGTAGTGTGAGCTGCTTCTCGACCCACGGACTTAGCACCACGCTTGAGTAGAGGTAAGGCGCTCCGATATAGACCCTTCAAAAAGCTTCCAATACCAGCGCCATTTTGACAATATCTTCGATCAATTGTGACGTAATTATCCCCACTATCACACCAACCAACACCACAGCCTGTCTGATTGTGGCCGTTGTAAAGGAAGCAGAAATCGTCGGCCTGATGCGACATTATGATTTCAGTCGATGCGCTTGAAGTGTAGTATCACCGTCAGCGTCCCGTAATCGAATGGCAAATGCTGGTCTTGCTCGCCAATATATCGGTGAATTAAAGTTCTGAATTTGCGTTCTACCGTAGGTATAGTCGTGCAAATGAAGAGGTATGGTGCGCAGTAGGCGCGAGTAGACATCACCCGTGACGTAAGGCTGACAGATACTGCTGTAAATCATGAGTAAGCTCGGTAAACCATTTATGAGGTTAGCTGGCCGTTTACCAATAACAGTGTTTTCCTCTTCACCATCACACGATAATAATTCATTGCTGTCAAAGCCCAATATTTTAGACAACTTTTCGGATAAAGAAAATGCATGGACATAGTTAGCGCACTTATTTTGGCTACATGTGCATCTAACCTGAATATATCCACCACACTGAATTTCGAATACGAGATGATCTTTTACATTGTCGAGATTATTTATCTCGTGTAAAAGAGTCTCGATATCGTGATAAACGCCACATTTTATCCGACTAAAGGTCTTTGTATCCTCAGTGGGATGCAGCTTATTATCCGCGTAAATTTGTCCTTTAGCTGTCTTTATACACACTACACCCTCCAGTCGGTCTCTCGGGGCTATGTGCTGGAAGGTGAGGGGTATTTGTATTTCTGTGAGGCCCACACACCAATTACCGTGGAGTGAAAAATTTTGGGGTAGTTGCGTGGTAAAATGATTCGACGAATTGTTCGGATAAACATATTTAATGCTGTTGCTGGACAAAACAATGTAGAATTCATCTCTCATTGTGATTGTTTTGAATATTTACTAAATCTTTTCCGGATATCCAAGAATTGAATTTTTCAGGATATCCCTTCCAACTGACGAGATATTCTTTTCTCGCGCCTCTACCTCTACTCTCCAGCACCTTGTCTATCTCGAAGGCCTAGCTCGACAAATCCTTATGTACACGGCTCAGCTGCTGCTCATAGAAGAATCCCTCAATTTCCTCGCCAGTCAGATCTTCGAGTGTGTAAGTAGGCGGCTGTCTCGCGTCGTTGACTCTCACAATTCTAAATAATTCCAGTGTCGAGCCACCCTCGTATGCTTTTCGAAAGGCTGTCCGAGCACGACTGACTCGAACCAAGTCACCCACACTGTATTTAGGCATACGATGACGTAGTCGTTTCCCACCACCATCGTATCGTCGTGCCAAATTTTCACGTGCTCTAGCGGCATTGTACATAGTCACGCTAGATGGCGCCATTTTTATTGCGCTATGCCACGTATTATTGTACGACTGCACAATCTTGTCCAGTTCATCGATGTAACGCCTCGTGCCAAGATGTGTGAAATAACGCCACATACGCTCTTTCAGCGTTCTGATGAAACGCTCGACAATGGCCGCCTTCATGTCGGGATCGCGCACAGCACGGTAAATAATTTCTCGTTTTTTCAGAAAATGCTGCAGCTCGCGTCCACTGAATTCTCTGCCCTTGTTCGTTTGAAAGTATTTGGGTGATCGGTCGTCGTTTCGCTTGATTATTCGCTCCAGACCCTCGGCCACACTCTTCGCTGTTTTATTATGAAGTGGCTCTACCCACGCATACTTTGACAGGGCATCGATGACAACCAGCACGTAGGTGTAATCGTCGTTGTAGGTCTTGAGAGCGCGAAAGTCAGCCAAATCAGCCTCCCACAGCTCGTAGGGGCTGAATACCCGATAAGAGCGACGGGGAAAGCGTAATCGCACCGCTTTATGCAGAGTGTGTGCATCTTGACTCTCAAGCCATTCTCTCACCACCTTCCCGGGATATTGTCGCCTCACAGCCTGCACGATTGCAGCGCCTCCCGTGTAAGCTGCTGGAGATGGGAGGCCGCAATATAATTTCTCGAGCTTAGACTCCATACCTGGACTGGCGTCTACCACCGACTGGCCTCCTCTGCCTCTTGCGCGCACATTTAAAGGTTCGCTTGATTTTTCGATAAACCTTATCTAGTGCGATTTTACCGACCATGCATAAAACAGTTAGTAGAGCAGCACTTTTCTCCTCTCTGCTTGACGTATCGGATAGCATGCGCGAAAAAGCACGCTCTGCAAGACGTCGATCGGCTCGAGTACGCGTAGTACTACCGTCACTGCCATCATTCTGCGAATAGGCAATGTCATCCTCGAGAGAGGCTCTGTCGAGGGGATTTATGCCACTCTCACCACGTGCTAGCCTCTCCTCGAGATGGGTGCCCGGTCCGAGGAACTGATATCCCGGCACATGCATTTCAAACGGT
This sequence comes from Philotrypesis tridentata, assembly GCA_018906965.1. NCBI lineage: Eukaryota > Metazoa > Arthropoda > Insecta > Hymenoptera > Pteromalidae > Philotrypesis > Philotrypesis tridentata. Next base: position 144,672 of record JACCIB010000265.1, read on the forward strand.
ATTTGATTAATCAGCATATCTAATACACACCACCACCACCACCAGCAGCAGCAGCACTACTAGTAGATGGCTGTGATGGTATTATTCGCCTAGGTCCATGTGTTTCCATTTCAAGGATTTAGAGAGAGCAGATTCTTTGAGTAATTTTTTCGTAGGTGGCGCAACTGAAGCTATCGAGGAATCCGCCAGAGAAATGCTGGTGTTGGCACGCTTTCTCTTACTACTACTACTACTACTACTGAGCCCCAATTTTTGTTGCAATATCGGTGAAGTTTTGACTGGTTGTGCGTCGTCACCACTGCTGGCCTCGCTGGTGCTGGTGCTGGAGAGATCCGCCACGCCTGTAGGTGTCCGATAAGCCGTCGTCGATGTCGTTGACAATACTGAAAAATTTGGATCCTCACTTTTCGCCGCAGTCACCGCCTCCTCCTTCTCCCCCACCCTGGGAATAATTGATGACTTTTCCAGAATAGCGGTGGCCAAAGCAAAATGAAGATTTGGATTGCCTATGAATTCCAGAGGGACGTGTGCCCATCGAAGTACACGGATAAACTGTCTGTAATTGCGTAATGGCGGCACCTTTTGTCTCCTTCTCAGAGTCTTGTTCACCAAGTCAATGATATTGACACCACGTACACGCGTGCCATCTAGCATCATGCAACCCTGATTATTCCAGGCAACGTCACCAGACCGACGTAGACAGTCAATGATATTGGCGGCATTTTCACGAAAACTCTTGGGTACACTCTTCATAATTTGTTCATCGGATAATAATACCGTATTTTTTTCTGCATCACCAGCATTAGCAGCAGCAGCAACAGCATTAGATGTTTGACCAACAACGTCGTTATCTACATTATCTACATCATCATTATTATCATCATCATCGTCATCATCATCATCATCATCATTGTTGTGATCATGAGAGTTTGCATTTTTGTAGTGTAGGAAACGCTGCAGAACCTGCTGGTACATTGACCATTTGTCACGATCATTCGTAATTTTTCGTGAATTAAGAATTTTGCTCATCTCGTCATCGAGCCGCGACAACTCGGAGCCCGGTGTCTGAACAGTGCCCAAAGACGTTTCATCACCACCACCACCACCACCACCATCGTCATCACTTGCTTGCACGCATTGAAGTTGGTGCTGGTGCTGGTGCTGCTGCTGCTGCTGATGTCGTTGTCGTTGTTGTTGTCGTCGTCGTAAACCCTCGATACACTCTTGCGGCACCAAAATCATTTTCTTAGCATGTTCCATGCTGATATAACAGATTTCACTAATATCGGTAAAAGACGTTGTGCCTTAATTAAACGTTTTTTGCATACCCTGACCGACTGTCCAGGCTCTATGCTTTTACGCAGTAATGTCGCGTGTTTACGCAATTTGCTGATGTAGCACTTGCTCAACGGTACATTTCCATGGAGAATATTTAGTACGCACTCGCCGAGAATGAGGACAAGTTTGCGGTTAGCCTGGCATAGAAGAGCCACGCGTTGCTCCTCATCAAGATGATGGCATAACACTACCAGTATTTCAATATATTTTCTTGGAATTGGATAGTGATGACGTTGCTGCTGCTGCTGCTGCTGCTGCTGCTGCTGCAAAGACGATGCTTCTCCGACCATTACAGACGAACGACTGGCACATTGTCGGCTTGCACGCTGTTTTTATGCTGTCGCCGCGCCACGTACACATACTGATGTCGATCATGTGGAAAAATACACGTACGATAGTGACAATTCTCCGGTGTGTCCTGCTTCAAGTCGAGCAGCAGATAGTGATAGGGCTGAGACGTGGCATCGTTGTAGACCTCCTGCAGAAATTTCGGATCTTCCGGGCAGAGCTGACGCACCAGATACTGAATCTGCGAGCGATCTCGAGGATTCTTCAAAATTACAATGTAATTCGAGTTCAGCGATGTATCGCGCTGACCCCTATGAAAGAGATTCTGCGAGAGAAAGAAAACGCTGAGATTGCAATGATGACTGGCCTTGACAAATCGATTGACCACACTCACGCTGGCCGACTCGCGCATCAAATCGTCGAGAATCGGTAGTTTGGGCCGCTCGGGATCCCCACTGTAGTCCTCAGTCTTCGGCAATCCCTCGTGAAATTCAATGTTACCGACAATTTCTTGTAGGACGGCTGCCACTCGGTATAGTAGAGCAGTACACGCTCAAAGCGAGTATCGCTCAGTGCCGTAATGTGTTTGAGAAAATTGGCAATGAATACGGTCTTGCGCACGAGGTGGGACCGCATATCATGCACGTCCACGGGTGTCGCCAACGCCGCAAATCCATCGTCGCTCGCTCGCTCACTCACTCACTCACTCACTCATTCGTGGACTGAGGCCCGACTAACACATCGAGCCGCACGATCCGCGAGCTTTATAAGACGCGAGATTTACAACGCCCCCTGGCGGGGGAGGACTACGAACGCGCGGCGCGGCGGGGGGCCCCTCTCGCGCGCATGCGCGCGCGGCTATCGAGCTTGCGCGTGCGCGCGCGCGTTCGCGCGCTGCGAGGCTCCGGAACGGTCAGCCATTTGGCTCGCGCCCTTCGGGAGCCTCGCGAAGCGCGCTTCGCGCGAGCCGGCTAGCCGACGTAACTTACTAACACTAACGGGTGGCGGCGGTTGGGGGGGGGGGGGCGGGCTGACAGTTGAAAAACCAGAAAAATTGAGATGAATTGACCTTTTTATTTATTTTTTACATTGTCTGATTATCATCGTTGTCGTCGTCGTCGTCGTCGTCGTCATTGTCTTACAAACCATACGGGTAGCTCTGATCACTACCCACAAAACGTCGTTTAGAGTAAATAGGCTCACAAATTTTACCCTCCAAGCGTGTTATCACATCGTGAAATTTTGTTCTTCTAATGGCATCGAATGTGAGAAATACCGATGGTATCTCGCCACTCGCCAGTTTTTTAATACAATCAAAATTAATTTTCTCGCTTGCCGATGCATCCAATCAGATACCCTTGACTTTGCAGACACACGATTCTACGCCCGCGGGTGTTCGATACTTGTAAGCATAGAGTTTCGGACCACCCGAGACAAAGTTGGTGATGTACGTGCCGACACCGTAGCCCGCCAGCTCATCGGTCAGTTGACCTAGAAATGGCCCTGTTGTCGGCTCGTACTCACCACCACCTACACCGCTGTTCTCACACCCACTCACATACACTATGGAATCTGTGTCGTAGTACAGCACGCGTTCACCCAATGGCTCGAGCTCGGCAAAAAGCTTGAGTCGGGTTAGCGCTGTGGTGTAAGCCGCGATAACTACGCTACACGCAGGCGACGATTCAATCTCCACGTCTTCGTCTTCACGATAGGACCAGCTGACGTAAAGAATTTCATCGTTGGCCGGTAAAACAGAGGACACTACTTTATCCGCACTGGTCAGAAGTTCAAAGAGTCTCTTGGGATCTCTAACTATCTCCGTTTTCGTCATATTCTCCCGCTGACCAAACTTTCCGCAAAGTGAATTCAGACATAGCTTTGCCACGGAACGCAGACCAGGATTAAATTTTATGCGACCCTTGTCCAGTCTCACACCCTCCTCACGCTCGAATATCTCGAGAAATGTGTCGATTGCCGCCTGATCGCTGCCATCACCGCACTCTGGCGGATAACCCAAGGCATACATCTTTTCCGCAAAGAATTTATCAATGTACTTGTAAAAGAGACCGCCACGTCGAGTTCGTTTGTCAAACTGTGTGACTTTGTACGCCCAAATTTCGTGTACCCTCGTGACCACGTAGCCGAATTCCACGGCTTTTTTCAGCTCGTCGGCCACCCACGTCCCGACAAAAACGCGTTCTCTCGCGTCCTCGTGCTCGCAATCTGACTGACACAGGGTCTCGGTGCACGACCGACACAGTGGGAACATCAGCTTGTTATGCATGCGTACGGGCAGAACCGGATGGTAGAGGTCCCTCGGCGGCAACACCTCGCACATGATCAAGCCGTCAATGTTTCGAATGTCATTATTAGCGCCGACAATTTGCGCGCACTCAGTCTCACCGACATAGAGTTTCGGATGACCAGTGGGATATCGGCCGTGCTTGCAGATATACGGATACAAAGAGCAGACATCGACATATTCAATTTTTTCTCCCGGCCGCACATCGTACTATTTGACAGTGTTACCCGTCCGCCCGCCGAAAAATGCATCTCGCGGATTGAGCGGTTTATGCCAGCCCCGCATGGCCTCTCTCATAAACGACGACATCTTCTCGTTCTCGCTGTACTCGCGGTCAAAGTCGCACTCCCATTTCTCGATGAAACGATAGCCGTGTCTCCGGATTTTCGCCGAAACTCTCAGCGTTCTCTCGTACCGCTCGTCTAAAGTCTCGCCACCATTCACACCCGGTAAATCGCGACCGGCTGTGTAGCAGCGAACACAGCCGTGCCAATAGCAGGCGTGAAATTGTAGTACTACTTTCTCGCCATTTTCCAGCTCGCAAAATCCGTCCACAAGGGGGCCCTCGGGCAGTCTCTTTTCCTGCGAATTTACAGAGTGCTGTATTTGCCAGCGCGTCTCGTGCGCCATCCACGTAAGCCATTCAGCTGCTTTTACCGATTGCTTGTTGGCCCGACGATAACCACCGACTGGCACAATGCCAATTGTGTTCTTTCGTAAAAATACCTTGCGGAATACCCGCATGCAGGCTGAGGCTATTGTGACGCATTCCTCGAACGGATCTGTAGATCCGCACTCGATGAATGTCTGACGGAACGCAAGGCAGGCTAGTCGTAATATCTTAACGTCTTGCTTACAGTACTTCACGATTTCGTGCTGGAAATCAAACACATAATTCTGCTCTCGCTTGTCGGCGTGCCATTCTAGGAGCGCCTTGCGTCCCTCAACGCTCATCGAGTTAGGCAAAAAACTCTCAATAACTGTTTGCTACCCAGTTTTATTGTCCTAGCGAGAGACCACTCTCCCTTTTGCTGTGTGTATAGAGCATATCTCAATGTCACAAAAATTCTAAGTGTTTTCTCTATCTATACAGTTATTTCATTATATTAATCAAAGTTAATTTTTAAACTCTCGATATCCCTTATGTGGTGAAAATTCAGAGTGCTTATTCTAAAAGTCTATTTTCATTATGTAAATTAAAGTCAAACTTTCAATAATAATGTAAATAATATTCTAGCAGGTTTATTGTGTACGTTTATTACTTTTCCCTTAGTAAAGGTTGATAAGAAATGTGATTATAATGCAATGATTAAAAAGGTATTTCTAATTAATTCAACAAATAATTATGTTAATATATGTGTCTTCTTTTACCTCGTAAATGAGTGAATCACAGACACTGAAAGAACATGAAGCTTATACATGAAGCTGAATAACTTGAAATTTTCATCTATCTATATCAATATGAATGCGTAAACATCTTTGCTTGAAGGATCTGTTGGACAGACTACCATTTCTTTAGTGTTTCTTCTCTATACCTTCGATTTTACATAAATTTCAATTTTAATATAGCAAAAGAAAGTTATGATATCAATAAAGAAATTGGCAAGTTTTTGTTATAGGTGTACCGAGTGTACATATAGGAATGATGTTCTTACATGACATTATCACATGAAAAATGTGCCCATAATATATTACAGGATTGTTTCGCATTATGAAAACTTTTTCGATTATTTATGGAAGCAACGAGCGGATGTACAATCTACTCTACTTAGTAATTCAGTAAATTGCTATCCTTATTTCATGAAAAATCTATGTCCAAGACGATCATTTGCAATTAAATATAAGATTTAATTCATACAAAAAATCGATCCCACATTTAAAAAGAACAGTAACAAATTCTAGCATGTAGAACGCAATTTTTTTTATGGAAAAACTTGCCGTCCCGTCCTACCATAGATAATCGATGAACTACTAAATGTCAGTGTAATCAACAATCTCATAAAATTTTTAATATACTTATAATATATGTTTAATTTACATAATGAAAATAGACTTTTAGAATAAGCACTCTGAATTTTCACCACATAAGGGATATCGAGAGTTTAAAAATTAACTTTGATTAATATAATGAAATAACTGTATAGATAGAGAAAACACATAGAATTTTTGTGACATTGAGATATGCTCTATACACACAGCAAAAGGGAGAGTGGTCTCTCGCTAGGACAATAAAACTGGGTAGCAAACAGGGAGTGGGCGGTTGGGCAGCTCGCTGGGGTCTGCAATGGGGCCAGTGGGAGTGCCGATTAAACAGGGGATATTGCAGGAATCCTGTTTTACCAATTGGCCGGTAATGCAGGAATCATTTACTCGTGGTCGGTAAATAGTCGGGCAGAACCCGCCTGGGGTCGTAGCCGCTCAACCCCTACTACTGACAGTCAACCGGAAGAAATGTGAATTTGGTTGTTCCAGAGTGCGTTATTTGGGGTATCTTCTGGATAGACAAGAATTGATCTAGAGAGAATCGCTCCGATACTGAATTATCCACCTTCCAAGGATAAAATACAGTTGAGGAGATTCTTGGGGATGATTGGGTGGTATAGCCGATTTCTGGAACACGATGAGTAGTTAAAAGTGCCATTGCTTAAGAATGTAAAGAACCTGAAGGAATGGAATTGAGGTGAGGAGCAACAACTGGCATTTGAGGAATTAAAAGAAGCATTAACAAATGCTCCTGTGCTGGCTCGCCCAGATTTTTCTAAACCTTTCACAATTCAATGTGATGCGTCGAATTTTGCGGTTGGAGCGGTTTTAACCCAAGGAATGGAGGATGGTGAGCACCCTATAGTGTACCTAAGTAGAGTATTGTCTTCGGCAGAAAGGAATTATACAACTACCGAACAGGAATGCTTGGCTATAGTATGGGCAATTAAGAAATTGAGGCCGTATATAGAGGGATATCATTTCAAAGTGGTAACTGATCATAGTGCGTTAAAGTGGTTACAAAATTTGAAGGATCCTACTGGTAGATTGGCCTGATGGGCCTTGGAACTTCAACAGTAGGATTTTGAAATTATCCATAAGAAGGGTGTCTTGCACCATGTTCCAGACGCTTTATCTAGAGGATTTGTGGTAGAGGAATCGGGGATACTTATAGAGGATATTAAGGATGATTGATATGTACAACGTATGAAAGAAGTACAGGATACTCCGGTTAAATATTTTACGTGGAGGGTTGATAATGGATTACTGTATAAACACAGAAATAATCCATTATTAGATCCCATAGTGTTCCAAGAGGAAGGCTGGAGACTAGTGGTACCATCTGATTATAAAAATCAGGTTATGTTAGAGGCACACAGTAACTTTACAGCTGTTCATTTGGGATTCGAGAAGACATATGATAGCATTGCACGTTAATATTACTGGCCTGGGATGTGGTACGAGATTCGTCGATTCATACAGGAGTGTGAGACCTGTCAGAAGTACAAATCAGTACAATTTGGTCCTTTGGGTCTGATGGGTAATAGAATTATGGAACGTCCATGGGCGGTAGTGGCTGCTGATTTGATGGAATTTCCGTTGAGTACAGGCCAAACCAAGTATCTTATTGTGTTCCAGGACTTGTTTACTAGGTGGATAGAGGTAAAGCCCATTCGAAAAGCTACTGGTCAAGCGGTGGCTAAGGCGTTTGAAGAATTAATTCTACTTAGATGTGAAGTCCCAGATTATCTATTAACGGCAGTTAATAGATATCTCCGTCTTTCAACAGTATCTCCGGCTTTCCTGAATTATGGAAGACAACCCCAGCTGATAAAATCATGGTGGAAATCGGTAGAGGATAGAGGAAATGTAGTGCAGTTGGACCCAAAATTGTGGACGGATCGAATGAAGAAATTGGATGCACTGCGTGATTTAGTGGCTAAATATATAGAGGAAGCACGTTCGAAACAAGCCGGACACTACAATCGCGGTAGGAAACCGGCAGAGTTCAACGTGGGAGATCTAGTGTGGAGGAAATTGCATATGCTTTCAAAAGGTGTGGATGGTGTTTCTTCTAAGTTAGCTGGAAAGTATGATGGCCCATTCAAGATTCTGGAGAAGAGATCACCTTCAGTATATATTTTGGAAACTGCAGATAAGCGGAAAAATGCGAAAGCGTATGTAAATGAGTTGAAAAAATATATTGCTCCGCGAGGTAGAGGTATTAATTTTTCAGATGGCGGTATGGCGGATGGAGGAGATTAGCGGATTTTATTTCAGCTGGTGGTGGGTGTGATATGTTGTGTCAGTAAGTAGTAGTTAGTTGTTCGTCTGTGACGTTTCGTTTAGGGAGGGGGAGTGTAGAAATTATAGGGGATATAATTTCTATGTTTTTTTGTTGTATAGAGGAACATAGAGGAAAATAGCGCAATATACCCCGTCCTGGTCCGACAAGATTGAGGTCGAGATCCTCCGTAAACACGACCTCGAGCGGATTCGGAAGCAGAAGCGTCGTAGACGGCCGGTCTCGGACATAACCATCGCGACCAAGATTTGGGCTAGACGCATGGAAGGGTTGCGGCTCTCGGAGGAGGCCGACAAGAGGTGGTCGTTGGGTCCTCCGCCGAGCGCCCCGAAAATTCTGAGGCGGCCCTACTCTCTGAACCCTCAGCCGGAAACGGTTGAGGTGGCCCCGGTGAGGATGTTATACCTCCCTGGGGAGACCGGGAGTGAGGCAAGAGAGAGTAGGGAGGCCGAAGAGTCTAGGGAAGCGGTGGCAGAGCTCGTTGCTCTTGTCGGCATGGAGGAAGGGGCTGCTTCGGCGGCTTCTATAGAGGTATTTAGCTAGATAAGTAGAGGAAAGAGTATCTGGAGGAATAGATAGATAGATAAATTGTTTTTTTGTGGTAGATGGAGGAAATAGAGGAAACCTTCTTGGAAATAACTATTTCCAACGAGCGAGCGGTGGAGACGGCCAGGGCAGTGGAGGAGCCGCTCCCCATGTTTCGGGGGGCGAATGGAAACAGGAGGCGGTATAACCCGCGGTGGCAGCTCACGTTGGACGACTATGAGTCGTCGATCGAGCTGCTTGCCCGGGTTCGCTCTCCCTCGCCTCCCGGACTTCTCATCAGGGAGGCTCCAGTTAGGGGTGCGCAGTCGGCCCCCCACATTCCGTTTTTCAATCCGGCTGAGGCTAGGGTTCGGTGGGAGACCGAGGCAAATTGTCCACGGAAGTCCCCGGCTTGGACTGGTATTTTATTTGTTTGTAGAGGAAATTTAAAATGAAGGATGGAGGAACATTGTGGTTTTTTTGTTGTTTTTGTTTTCAGTTACGCAGTCACGCCGGATGGAGGTCGCCTCTGCGAGGGCGGTACCGCGGACTCCCCGTGTGGGGAGGCGCAGCCGGTGGGGTGTTTCGGTGGAAGCCAGGGCCGCGCTAGGTTTTTTGTTTTTTTTAATAAATAGTTTTATTTGGAAATGGTGGTTCTATTATTTAATTGTTTGATTAAATCTATCTATCTGGCGGATCTTGTAGTGGAATTTGAGGATTTCTGGTTGTTTCAGGTTCATAGAGTGTTCCACAATGTGTAGAGGATATTTGTTTCAGGTTTTTGTGGAGGTTGTAGAGGTTTATGGAGGAAAACCTGGATATTCAGGTATATCCTAGGTTTTGTGGGGGGTATTGCGACGTAGCAATAATTATTGTTGCGTCGAGAACATTATTGCACAGCCAACTGACTCACTCTCGGCGAGTTGACAGCTCCTGGAGCGGAGCCGGCGCTCGGTGGCGCTTGCAGGAGTTGCCTCTGACCGACCGCGTGCGGAGCGCAGGATGTGAGATCTCGTGTCGCGCGTCGGCGCTCGGGAGGGGGCACGGCAGGAAGCGAGGTAGTGGCAAGAGCGCGCGGTCACATGCATGAGAGTATGTGTGTGCGAGAGAGAGTCAGCGCGCGGGAGAGAGAAGGTATAGCGAGAGTGGGAGTCAAGCGTGTGAGAGAGAGAGAGAGAGAGAGAGAGAGAGAGAGAGAGAGCGTGCGCTTGAGTGAGAAAGAGAGGAATATAGCTTCGTCTCCTTAATTATTTCTTTTGGTTGGAGTTGACGGTTTTTGGAGGAAAGGGATATTGGAGGAGTCGAGTCTACTACATTTATAGAGGAATTTTGGTAACATTTTATTATAAATGTTTTTGACGATTATCATTTTTATGGCGGAGATATAGAGAAGTCAGACGGCGGTTCCGTAGTTTCGAACATAGAGGAAACGTTTTTGTTCAATTTAAAGTAAAGCCACTCGTAGAGGATTTTTCGCGGCCCTTTCTCTAGCTATCAACTGTCAATCTTGGAGTTAGTTATGTGGCTGCGTGCTCATACCTTCACATAAATTCACTATGTTGTTGAAGAACTGATCGTGTATAAAATACGATAATATATCTGTGTTTTATTAATCTGAGTTATTGGCATTTTACATTTGTTCAACCCTAATTGCCACCACTATCCCGCTTTTCACCATTGCAGGAACGTCACGAGCCGGAGTAAAAGAAGTAAGCCGCGCAAAAGAAATATTTTGTACACTAGCGGGAATTCTCGTGCGGGCGAGTAAATTCCACGTTACATAATATAATCTCTATTTAAATTTAATGTGACTCTACATTTATTTAAGAATTGAATTCCCAATATACCGTCATGTACTAATGGAAAATCATCGTTTACTATATGTACTTTTGCCGAACTAACGAATCTATTTTCTGTATATAGCCCGACTTCTACTTTCCCTTTTGTCGTGACTACTTTATCGCTTATTCCCGTAAGTTCAGCCTTTTTCCCTACATACGGCCCTATTTCCGGAAATAATTTCCCTTGTTTTATTATACTAATTTATGATCCCGTATCTATTAAAAATTTACCGAAACTACCGCGTAACTCGTTACTAAACAATAAAACTGTCGGACATTTCAATTTTTTACTATTACTCAATACCATTATTATTCTTTTGTCTATATCGTTTGACGCGTGAATTCTCGTTTTCTCGTCGTCACTATTTCTCAACGAGCGGGTGCTGAGTTTAAATTATTATCTTTATTGTTCGCGTTTGACTCTACTTTTTCCCTGCTAACCAATTCGTTATTTTGCCCGTATATACACTGGCTATCTGTATGCTCTGTCGCGCTGCATCTATTGCAGTGTAAGAGTGCTCTACAGTTTCGTTTTGTATGTCCCCTTCGATTGCAATGATAGCATATTATTTCTCGCGGTCGCGCAAAGTTTGTATTCGGATTCTGATTTCGATTATTATTACCGTTATTACAATTATTATTACTATTACGCGTATCATTATATTTTCGCCATTTTGCACAATTCGCCGCAAAATGTCCCGGGTTACCGCAATTATAACATTTTGTCGCGTCGTTTTGTATCGTATATACATTAAATATTCTATTATTATTTGGTACTGAGAGAGATGGTGTGATTTCATGTAATTTATTATAATACCCTACCGTTTGCTCTAATTTAACTGCCTCATCCATAGCCCTATATATATTTTCAAACTTTTTATCGAATAACTTAGTAGCTAGCCCTGGCCTCAACCTGGGAATAAAACTCTGCATTCCGTATTTATTTAATCCCTCTATCATTCCTTTCGCTGTGTGTTCGCTAAACTCGTTTTTTATTATATCTAATGCTTTATTCATATTTTGTATAATTTTCAACCCGAAATCTGAGACCGATTCTGTTTCTTTCTGTACATAACCCGATAATTCCGTTTGCAGACTATATAACGTTTGATGCGGAGAATACGCGCGCTTAAATACCGTTAAAATTTCTTCGAGAGTTTCATACGCTTTTGCTTCTATATATTTTGGCGCTTTTCCCGTAATTTTGGATTTTACTAACCTAACGAAAATGAATTTATCTAGCGGACTTGATAATGATTCTAAATCTCGGCATTCGCGCTGAAATTGTGATATTGTTATGTTTTCGGCCGTGCATTCTGGAAGTATTTTACTTGCTTCCGTTATTTGTAAGTATCGCGATGGATTATGCCCATTTTCGAAATTTCGCGACGCACTTGTCTGTATGCTTGAAAAACCCGCCGTTTCCCCGGTAGAAGACGTTCCTACTGAAATTCGATTTTCTCTATTCGACATATTATTACGCGGAATTGCAATCGCGAGATCCTGAGGATGTTCCGTTGTTCCCCCAGAATCTACTACGTTACCCGATTCCGCTATTAAACTAGACATATCGTCATTATTTTCGGCAATATTTTCTCTAACGCTTACGTTTTCATTGAAACGTGGAGACCTCCGTGTCCCGATGATTCTCCTTGCTCACGTGATTTTAAGTTAATTTTAACGATTATATACCACTATAGTGCACTTAATTTTATTCACTAAATCGCGCCTAATCTACTTATACAATCCTATAGCTGTATTATAATCCAAATAATTACAATTATTATTGCTCCTATTATAGCTAACTGAACTAATTGATATTTTATACACGTTTCCCTATTTTTTCTAACTTTATCTTTAAATTCTCCTTCTTGTATACAAATAAACGTAACTAACTTCCCTATTGTAGACTCTATCGTATCAAACCTAATATTATAATTTTCGAATTCTAATTCTATGTTCTCAACATCGTCTAATATACTATTTAAATCTATTCTTAAGCCCTAGATTTTATGACTAATATTATTTTCTCCTGTCTCTAAAGAATTTCCCTCCGTAACTGTACTATCTGAATTTTCATCATCCATTTTAACAAAATTTTAATTTAGAAAAATAACATTATCGAATTAACTATTATTACTGAAGTTTCTATTATCATTGAAATACCTAAATTCGCGAAAAAATTACTCCCGCGTAAAAATCGAAAGCATTGGCAACATATTGCCAATGTATTGGAACAACAATGCCCAATGTATTGACAATAGTTCGGCAAGACTACACTCGTCAATGCATTTCCAATACATTGCCAATAGTTACTAAAAAATGGAAGGCCGAAACATTGGCAAGATATTGTCAATGCTTTGGGCATTTCAGTCGAAATACCTATGCCCAATGTATTGCTAACATTTCACAAATTTAATTCGCGTTATTATCATTAACTGATACAGATCTCAAAGACGTTGCACACAAGGTATTACAATTTTAATGATTTTTAATCGTTTACAAAATAATTACATGATTCAATCACATCCACAAGAATAATTACATAATTAAATTACATTTACAGGAATATTTAGTGTAGGTATATATACGCTTGCACAGTTAATAATTTTAGATTATCACAGGCAGGCTTTACATGACATTTTATTTCACAGAGCAAATTGTATTTATCACCATCATTTCTTGCTCACCGCTTCTGTAGTTTGTATCACCATCCTTGATCGTCGCTTTCATCGCTGGCATTACCTTTGCCAGAATATTATAATTCGCTTCGATCAAATAACTACTGTCGTCGATATCTATCGTGAATTTAATGGGCAAGCATTTGAAAATTAAAAAAATAGCCACAAAGAATCATGTTCTTTCACTTAATGTTGTTTTTGGAATTAATGCAGTTGAGAAAGAGAGAGAGAGAGAGAGAGAGAGAGAGAGAGAGAGAGACCAACACACCTCAATAGATGGTTATGTTAACTTGATAGGTTAACTGATAGGGTTGTCGAAATCGCTGGTCAAAAATTAACCTACAGAATGATTCAATACATTTTAAAACTCAAAAACTGACTTTTTTAAAAAAAAGATGTCAGTTGACCACGGTTATTTCTGCGAAATTAACTCCAATAGAGTTACTCCAATATGTTAATATCGTGACAGTATAAAATTGGGCTTGATTCCGTATATACAAAAAATATGCGGGCATTTTTTGGATTTTCGAAAAACGGTTTTATTGGTTGTAACTCAAATTCTAAGCATTTTGCATAAAATAGTTAAACGGAAATATTGTACATCTCAAAAAAATACAACTTTTTCCTATTAACATGAACACTCGAAAATGCTTAGAATTCAAATTAACAAGCTAAAACCGAATTTTCACATTAAAATAATTCGTTTTACGTAATAAAACTTGTTGGGTTTACGTTGTACATAAAAATGTTCAATATAAAAGTTGTAGAAATTTTAAAAATACAATTTTTGACTTTAATAATTCTACGTTCAGAATGATGTGAAATATGTTGAAAACCCCAAAACTGATTTCTTAAAGAAAAATTTCAGTTAGTCTTGATTATCTCTGCAAAATTAAGGAATTATAACAGGGTTAAAACCTGAAAAAAAAAGAAAAATCTTAGTGCTGTATAAAATTAACATGTATATGTGCTCTAAAAACTATATTTCCCCTTCAATATATAAGTATTATACATCACTTTTATGCATTACACATATGCATTAAGTGAGTATAATCCTTGAAAACAAAAATTTTACTGAAAAGCGACTTAAAAACCGTTTTACAAACCGTTTTTTCTCAAGATTTATTAATTTATTTCCGTAAAATATAATAAAATCCGTAAAATTAATTTTTCTATGTGTGATTTTATGTTACCAAACTCAATGTGTTAAAGTAAAGGCATTCAACAAATTTGAATTTGCCACTCGAACAAGTTGTGCCTCACAGCGTCCGATCGAGAATGAAGATTACTGTTTGATCGGTATAGTAGAATTTTCTGTAAAGCAGTAGAAAGCAAATACAAAGTTTTCTTAATTTTACCGCCAAAAAATGTTTAATCACCTAAAATGACAAAAATTTCAACTTAGTGTGAGTAAGTGACGCTCTCGGACGGGCCCGAAGTTCAAAACTTTTTTTTACTACACACTAAATAATAAATTTAAAGAGCACTTACACAAATTCTTTAAACAATTGGTATAATTTCAGTTTTATTCTTGCGTTAATTTAGTGACCACTAAATATGCGCCTTCCAAACGGCTAACCGCCGTGCGGTGACGTGCAGTTTCGAACGGGAGGGGATACCTATAAAACTCACGCGATTTTAACCCAGGATGCTTCCTCTATGTGTATATGCACGAAGGCTCTATCAATCCTTATAACCTCAGTGGTATTGCAAAAGTGCAAGAGCTTGTGCAGAGTACAAAAATTATTCAATTAAGTATTGGAAATTAATTAGTAATAATTGTGTCCATAATGAGCTTTTTCTTTGTGAGTTTATTTTTTGCTTTTAGGTATACGGGTACAAGCCAGCAAGATGAGAGTTTATATTAACTATCTGGATTATTGTTTTGCATGATTTTCAACAACTTGAAGTGTATTTAATAATTGTAAGTATTGTATGTAACTGTAATTCATAAGCTTAACTTGATTATGCATAGGTAACGAAAAATTTTATTTTATTTTCAGCTTCTAAATACTATTATCACACAGTATGATATGCGCGTACCACCTGCAAATATACTTTATTGTATATATATTTGAGTACCAAAGTATAGCTGAGTTCATTTGTATGATTTATATTATAAACTTTAAATGCCTTTTACTCAAATTTAGTTTTTTCATGTTTTTTGTGTACTTGCCGCAGCTTTCTGAAGGAACCGTACCATCAATCCTGATGAACCAAATTGGAAAACCTTCCTTATGAGTATGGTCACAAACTGAGCGGAGCAGAATTGGCAAAGATAAGTTCGAAGTGAATGTTACGTATGTTTACATATGTAACATTCACTATAATTACTAATATTGTGAATATATGTTTAATTAATTATATTAATTTTGTGTTTTTCAGAAATCTGTTCCGCTTAGTCTGAGACCATACTCATAAGGAAGATTAGGCCCTTTGGTCCATCAGGATTGATGGTACAGTTCCATCAGAAACATGTTTTGATGTTTCTGTTGTTGTTTTTAAATATTATATTCACTTTATGCATATTATTTATGCATAAAAGTGATGTATAATACTTAGATTTCAAATGAAAAATGTAGTTTTTAGAACACCTACATATATTTATTTTTTACAGCACTAATAATTTTTCGTTTTTTTCGAGGTTTTAACCCTGTCATGACCCTTTAAGGGGATCAAGAACGTTTCAAAAATCTTGAAGCTATGTGTCGATAACTTAAAATTACAGTTTCCTCTGTAACTGTTCGAAATATTAGTTTATTGTAATAATTAGCATAAACGAGTGGTGCTATCTTCTATCTTTCCTTAGCTGAAGGGTTTTTTTCGTATTCTCCTACTAGTTCGGGCTGATCAACGTACACCAGCGGTAGGCCAACATGTGTTCACCACCTTCTGAGAATGTAGCACAGCTTACTATGTAGTGGCTACCTACGGATGTCCCCGACGAAACGCACGATGCTGAGAGTATGGGCAGAAAAAATTGGGCATCAAAAACTACGGTGAAAAAATGGGTAGTGTTTCCTAAAATTTTATGATGGTAAAGGGCGATCTCGGAGGCTGAACGTGAACAAATCATAATAATCCAAAATTTTCAAAATAAACACTTTATGAACAGATATTTAATTCTACAGAAAAGGCTTATTTCAGCAGAATTTGAATGATAAAAATCGAATGGTAACTACCTGAGATTATAAGACTAGTTTGATAATCTTCACTTATAGTCCGGGAGTCAAGGAGTTCAAAAGCATCTAATCCGAAAGTTCGCGCAAGAGTTTATTTTATCATTGAAATATGTTGGTAGCCACTTACTGAAAACAGCCCCAAAGTCTGAACTTCGGACCCGATCGGGAACATTGTTATTATTGCAAAATAAGTTACAAAATGCATTTTTTCAGTTTTTCTTGATTAACCGTTTTGTTACTCAATTTACGCAAAAAAAGGTAGGGACAAAAGTTGATCAGCATTGAATTTTCTATAAGATACATATATTCCTTATTGCAAAATTAGTGTTTTTCCGACGAAATTATTAAATAAAAAATTTTTTTTCAATTTTCCCATTGCCATGGTTTTTGTGAAATAAGATCTTTATTTATCGGATTCGCCCTCAAAGATGACTTTTAGTACAGACAACGTAAAAATTGAAGCCCGATCTCGATATCTTAAAATGGCGTCTTGTTGCAAAATTATTTAGCCGAAAAGTTCAAATTGATGTCCAATTCGATCCAGGAACGATAATTGAATTGAACTGCATTTAATCGACAGCTTATAACGTAATTAAGAAACAGTAAAAATAATTTTTCTTAATATTAATACTTAGCAACATTTTTAATAAAAATTTTTTTTATTTCGGCCAATTTTTGAGTTAGAGAATCGCGGCGAAATGCATTTTAATGTACGAAAAAAACCATGAATTTTCATATAAATTTTGTTAAGATTTGTCAGTGTCGGTCATTTTAGATGAACTGTAGCATGTAGAGCTATCGCGTAAAATGTAATGATTTAGAGTATGATTTCAGCAAGTACTGTGCCAAATTTTAACTAGAAATATTAAGTAGTTTGGGCGTAATCGTCGGTTGAAATAATTTTTATATCTTGGCTCCCATTGGTCCAATCTTAACAAAATTTATATGAAAATTCATGGTTTTTTGTATACATTAAGACGCAATTGGCCGAAATAAAAAAAATTTGTTATTAAAAATGTTGCTAAGTATTAATATTAAGAAAAATTATTTTTACCGTTTCTTAATTACGTTATAAGCTGTCGATTAAACGCAGTTGAATTCAATTATCGTTCCTGGATCGAATTTGACATCAATTTGAACTTTTCGGCTAAATAATTTTTGCAACAATACGCCACTTTAAGATATCGAGATCGGGTTTCAATGTCTACGTTGTCTGTACTAAAAGTCATCTTTGAGTGCTAATCCGATAAATAAAGATCATATTTTATAAAAACTATGGCAATGTGAAAAATGAAAAAAAAATTTTTTATTTAATAATTTCGTCGGAAAAACATTAATTTTCCAATAAGGAATATATGTATCTTATAGAAAATTCAATGCTGATCAACTTTTGTCCCTACCTTTTTTTGCGTAAATTGAGTAACAAAAAGGTTAATCAAGAAACACTGATAAAAAATGCATTTTTTATCTTATTTTGCTATAATAACAATGTTCCCGATCGGGTCCGAAGTTCAGACTTTGGGGCTATTTTCAGTAAGTGGCTACCAACACATTTCAACGATAAAATAAACTCTTGCGCGAAGTTTCTGATAAGATGCTTTTGAACTCCCTGACTCCCGGACTATAAGTAAAGATTATCAAACTAGTCTTATAATCTCAGGTAGTTACCATTCGATTTATATCATTCAAATTCTGCTGAAATAAGCCTTTTCTGTAGAATTATATATCTGTTCATAAAGTATTTATTTTGCAAATTTTGAATTATTATGATTTGTTCAAGTTCAGCCTCCGAGATCGCCCTTTACCCTCATAAAATTTTCGGAAACACTACCCATTTTTTCACCGTAGTTTTTGATGCCCAATTTTTTCTGCCCATACTCTCAGCATCGCGCGTTTCGTCGAGGACATCCGTAGGTAGCCACTACATAGTAAGCTGTGCTACATTCTCAGAAGATGGTGAACACATGTTGGCCTACCGTTGGTGTACGTTGATCAGCCCGAACTAGTAGGAGAATACGAAAAAAACCCTTCAGCTAAGGAAAGATAGAAGATAGCACCACTCGTTTATGCTAATTATTACAATAAACTAATATTTTGAAACTTTTATCCATGCTTGAAGATAAATTTTGTTTTTTTATGTTCAGTTACGTTCACGAAATTCTTCTAACTTTAAAAGAACAATAGTTACAGAGGAGACTGTAATTTTAAGTTATCGACACATAGCTTCGAGATTTTTGAAACATTCTTGATCCCCTTAAGGAGACCTCGTCAGCTCTGTGTCGTAGCTCACGAGCTTTAACGATTTTACAATCCGCCAAGTGTCGGCAAAATTGTCGTCTCTCTATAGTGGCTCTGTCGTGCACCCTCGTCTCGTTTAGCCTTTTAAAAATCTGTTGCACCGCAGCTCGATTGCATTTACGCTTTCCAAATTTGTCTATTTTATAGTCATCCGGGTTCATGCCAAATATGAACGAAACCCGCTTTAGACTATAGTGGAAAGCGTTGACCCTTCGCAGTGAGTCGTGAACGTCCTCCTGGACATTTTCCAATAGCTTTAAGTGCCCAAAGAAGTCCAGGAATTCGTCGAACAAGCGCTCACGATCGTAATATACCGTGGACAATATGCTCTCGAATTTTGTCTGTCATTTTTATAGTCACGATTTTTACTTTTAATATTTTCACTGTTCACTGTTTTTATTTAATTTCTTTATTTTAAACTGTTTTTATTTAATTGTCTTTATGTTAAACTTTTTTAATTTTAATTGTCTTTCACTTAAACTATTTTTACTTTAACTGTTTTAACTGATTTTTACTTTAACTGTCTTTAAGTATTTTTCACTTTAACTGCACTTTTCACTTAACTAATTTTATTTTTAAACGCGATTCAGCCACTACTCAATTTACGCAAAAAAAGGTAGGGACAAAAGTTGATCAGCATTGAATTTTCTATAAGATACATATATTCCTTATTGCAAAATTAGTGTTTTTCCGACGAAATTATTAAATAAAAAATTTTTTTTCAATTTTCCCATTGCCATGGTTTTTGTGAAATAAGATCTTTATTTATCGGATTCGCCCTCAAAGATGACTTTTAGTACAGACAACGTAAAAATTGAAGCCCGATCTCGATATCTTAAAATGGCGTCTTGTTGCAAAATTATTTAGCCGAAAAGTTCAAATTGATGTCCAATTCGATCCAGGAACGATAATTGAATTGAACTGCATTTAATCGACAGCTTATAACGTAATTAAGAAACAGTAAAAATAATTTTTCTTAATATTAATACTTAGCAACATTTTTAATAAAAATTTTTTTTATTAAACCACCAAAAATATATTAAGGGTTGGGCTTGTCTTACCGACATCGATAAAACAGGATCCTATAGATCTCAATAGCTTGGGGCGAAGTAATGGTTGAGTTTTAATAAATAAAAACATGATTGAATAAAGTTAGACTAGATTTATTTATTAATCGTTAACTTTGAATTTACGCTAAGTTAAACTGATAGTTAAACTAAGAATGAGAATGGCAGAATGACGAAATGCCAATGAGATTGAGATTGAGAATGAGATGAGAATGAGAAAATGACGTACTGGTCGGTCGCGCTCGTCCTTTTTATATTCTCGGAGACGCTACCCTTTCCCTATCCCCGAATCCAAAGAATAATTGAATCACATCCGGGTGACTAACGAACTTTTGTTTATTAACAATTCGCCGCGTTTCAAAGAGGATACGAATAATTCGGCGAGCGTTTGAAAGAAGATACTAGTTTATATTGCTATTTTATGCTTGCGGAATCTAGGTCGCGTGATTCAACTTTTATATAGTTAGAATATCCGGTTCCTATGATTTTAGATTATGATTTGTGCATTCATGACGGAAGTTATTTGTTAATAACTTATGAGGCGTCTGAGTTCTCGCTAACTCAGCAATAAATAAGGAAAGTTTTTAAAAGGTTCGCGGGTAATCTATACCCGTCGGTATATCGTATATCCCTAGCTTGTTCACACTAGTCGCCGCTATTGCGCCACTATCGCATGTTCTATACCCTAGCTCTATTTATATTTGTCGCCGATCAGCGCCACTATCGCATGTTCTCGGGAGCTAGGATATACGGGTCATATGAGCCCGTAACATCACTCGTGAATGATGAAATAATGTGCGACTACTATATAAGGCTGGAATTCATAGTCGACCCTCACCCTCACCCTCAAACTCTTGAGGGGCCGTTACATGGAAGCCTGCATTTAAGAATGACAGTCTGTTATTGTAAGAGCTTGTCCTCTCTGACCCTGAGTGACCGTCATCACGTCAAACGAAACGAAACTTTGTGATTCGTTGATTAATAGTAAAGTAAATTTATAAAAAGTGCGTACTCTTGAAATGTAGATATCACATATTAAAAAGCGGCATAGGTAGTCTTTTAATCGGATTCGGTACATTACATATGAAGCGCAATGGCGCATTATATACGCAATCGTGCATATATAACGCAATGATGATGATGGATTGGGGAAATATTTGTCATATTATCATTATATATATATATATATATATATATATATATATATATAGATTTGGTTTTAAAAGCGTCTTATTACTTATTTATATTTTTAATTTATGGAAAGACTTTTTGTTCTAGTAATTTGTCTTCTTATGATTTAAAAGATATTATCATATATTTATTTTTTGTTCACTACTTATATATTTTATGGCTAAAATTAGTATGATTGATTATTTATATTTTTAATTTATGGAAAAACATTTTTATTCTAGTAACTTTTCTTCTTTTGATTTAAAAGATACTAAAATTAGTATGCAATTCAAATTTTCGCGCCAATCAAGTAATGATAGTATATATTTATCGTAGTTTTAATTCACGTAAAAAAATTATTTATTCATAATAAGTTGTATTTTATTAATTTGCAAATAATTATTGTACTTATTGTAATTATTTTTAGTCATTATTTTTTAGTAATTATTTTAGTAATTTTCGTGTCAATCAAGTAATGATATGATACATTTATCGTAGTTTTAATTCACATAAAAAAATTATTTATTTATAATACGTTGTATTTTAATAATTATTGTATTTATTTTAGTAACTTTTTTAGCTGAAATATTCGAATTTTCGCGCGATTCTAATTCTGGACTTCTGGTGAAGTCTGGACACCATTCTTAAATGCGGGCTTCCAATTAACGGCCCCTCAAAAGTTGGAGGGTGAGGGTGAGGGTGAGGGTCGACTATGAATTCCAGCCTAAGAGGCTTTCAGATTGGAGTTTCCGAAGACACCCACGTCAATAATAACACTGAAGTATAATATTTACGACCCTGTGAAATCTCCAATTTTTTTTTTGTTAAAATTTTAATTTTTTTCCATTTTCTTCATTTTCGATAAACGTCTTTCAATCATTATCAAATTCGATGTTTCACATCTGTCAGCTGTTCCGAGACAGCTCACTTTTTTGCTATTGCAGGTAAGTGTTTTTTTATTGCATTAATTAATACAGCAATAGATGTATTTTATACTACTGTGTAGTATAAATCAATTTTTTTAACAAATAGAGTAAAAATAAAATTAACATTTTTATACTTATCATTATTGTCAAATATTTGTTGATATTTATTCTTCATTTATGATTTAAATTTCAAAGAAGTATATTCCTGTTTACATATTTTTGTATTTTAAACATATAAAGTTAATTACAGTGCATAAACAATTGCTCATGATCCTATTGAATTAAGTCACTTGGCTGTAAAAAGATTGTTTAATTTCAATTATCAGACGTTAATAATGATAACAATATGTAACAGCATTCAACTGTTGAAGAGTGACTCAAATTACTATTATGAATATTTATAATATTAAAATTTTTTGGTTGTTAAATATTATTTAAATTCTAATTTGTATAGTAAAAATAATTTTTAATGAAATAAATCATCAAATATATTTAGTATTTTTTCCAATCAATTTTTTTTTATTATGTAAAGAATCAATGGTAATTTATATTTAAAAATACTGATTTTGAGTTTTAAAAATAAATCACATTTAAAATATTCATGATAATTTTAAGTTGAGTACTTCTATAAAAGTGTCTTATCCTATGCATTGTCGGAGCGGGAGGTAAAAAATTTTAGATATGCATATAGTCGGGGCCCCAGAGAACTGTATAGGATAATTTTTGGAAGTTCGTGCCACTAGCAGTTTTATTATTGGAAGTGGTAAGAGTTAATGTACTGATAACTATCCTAAAGTCTCTACAATGTACCTACCCCGGAACATTGTTATTATTGCAAAATAAAGTTCAAAAATGGATTTTTTTTGGTTTATCCTCTGTAGCTTTTTTATTATTAACTTTACGGCAAAAAGTTGAGTATGAAAATTGTTCAAAATTGAATTTCCTATGGGTTACGTGTGTTCCTAATTGCAAAATTGACTTTTTTCATAGCTAAATTATTTAAACCAAAACAAAATTTTGTGAATTTTCATATTGCAATAGTTTACATAAAAAATTACGTTTTTTGGTCAGACTTTCGATCAAACATGTATACACACATCTATATCTTCATAATGACAATGATAAATATGTATATGTGTTTAGTACGCTATTATGTTACTTTTATATATTATTCACATACATATGGTGCGCGGGAGTGACAATAATAATATTTTCAGATCAATATTCATGTATATCATGCGTTGCGTACGAAAAATTGAAAAATGTGTGAAAAGAATGACAATTTTTGGTATTTGCATTAATTTTACAGTAACGTCATAAACACAGCATAAAAGTTGAGAAAAAAACATGTTAAATGAAAAAAAAAATGATTAAAATAGCGGCTTTGGTTGCAGAGTAAATGAATTTACAATTAAGGTTCCGAAAAACCTGTGCGGCGCCGCAGCGGCGCCACCCCCCTTCCATCACGCCGCCCGGCCGGAGTAGCTGCGCGGCCGCGCGCACTGATTTCGCTTGGTTCACTGGTTGTTCTAGATGAACGAGCTCATCTACAGCTATCGGGAAAACTGCTATTATTTAGAGTAATATCTGAATAAGCAGTGTGTCAAATTTAAATTAAAAATATCAAGTAGCTTTGGCGTAATAATCGATTGAAAAAAAAAATTATCTCGGCTCCTACTTATCCGATCTTAACGAAATTTATATGAAAATTCATGGTTTTTAACTTACTTTAAGATGCATTTTACCATGATTCTCTAACTTCAAAATTGGCCGAAATACGTCCCTAGAAACGGACATTTATTGAAAAAAATGTTGTTAAAAATGAATTTGAAGAAAAGTTCTTTTTAGCATTTGTTAAGTAAAACATGAGCTGTCGATTAAAGGTGGTTGCATCCATTTGTCGTGATCTGCACCAACTTGAAATGAATTTGAAAATACAGAATAATAATTTTGCAATAAGTCGCCATTTTGAGATAGCGAGATCGGATTGGAAATTTTTTATTTTATGAACTACAAAGACATGTTTGATCGAAAGTCTGACCAAAAAACGTAATTTTTTATGTAAACTATTGCAATATGAAAATTCACAAAATTTTGTTTTGGTTTAAATAATTTAGCTATGAAAAAAGTCAATTTTACAATTCGGAACACATGCACCCTATAGGAAATTCCATACTGAACAATTTACATACTCAACTTTTTGCCGTAAAGTTAATAATAAAAAAACTACAGAGGATAAACCAAAAAAAATGCATTTTTGAACTTTATTTTGCAATAATAACAATGTTCCGGAGTAGGTACATTGTAGAGACTTTAGGGTAGTTATCAGTACACTAACTCTTACCACTTCCAATAATAAAAGTGCTAGTGGCACGAACTTCCTGTCAAAATCCTATGGGGCCCCGACTAATATGTATGTATGGATGTATACATATTAGTCGGGGCACCATAGGATTTTGACAGGAAGGACAGGAAGGGTGATTCAAATTCAAAATTTTCAAGGTACCACCCGTAGGATCCCAACCAAAATTTTTATAAAGATTGCTTATTTTAGTACAAAAGTTTCTACGTTTGTCCCAACCCATCAGACTTGCTCTATTTCTTGCTAAAAATAAAGTTATTACTCATATTTTGCTACATTTGGCAAATAATGATCTACTTCCGCCTTTATAATTATAAATTCATCTGAATTAATTATAGTATGTATATATATTAGGGTGACACAGAATCGCTCCTATCAAACATATTTATTTTCCGAAGGTCTCATATGATAGGTATCAAGCCAAGGAATGCAATGGATTTTACCGTTTTTATTTTGAATAATTTTTCGCACTGCTCGAGCATTTTACTTTTGAAATAGTAAGTGACATGGTGCAGGCAGAATTTTGTACTTTCTCTTAAATAAGAACAAAAGCGTCTACTTTTTCGGCAATTTTTTGTTTTCAGTCTCATTACAGTGAAGATAACTATCGTTTCGAAAAAGTTTGATCAAAAAATAATAATAATTAAGAAAGTTGACAGGTGCAAAATTTGGTCGAAAATGCTGGTTTTCGAAGTCGATTTAAGGTCACTTCCACTGCTTCTAGACGTCTGTAATTTTAACCCAACACTCTTACACTCATGAAGAAGTGATTCCAACAAAAATTTTTCACGTATCATGTTTAGATTCGCGTAGAAAATGAAATGAAACTGAGAACTTCAAATCGAAAAAGTAGGTGAAAGCTGTAAATTTTTTTGGGGATTAGCTGCTACGATAGTTTCCTAGCTCGTTCAGCTATACACCAAAGTGCAACACATGTTTCGCTCTGACCGATGCTCTTGGCTCCATACGCACGAGTAAGAAACTGGGAATTCCAGCAAAAAAAAATTCGAAGAGGTAGAAGAAGAGAGCCGGAGAGGGAAAGTGTCCGCGTGAGCCGACCCTGCCATAAATATGAGTCTACTATTGGGGATGTTTATGACAGGGACATTCACTGACAATGAGTAATGCTTATTGTCTTGTTTGACTCCTCATCAAGTTTTTCAGTCGTCCTACTTCACTAGGTTACGAAACTTTGGAGCTCTTGAGCAGCGCGAAAAATTATTCAAAATAAAAACGGTAAAATCCATTGCATTCCTTGGCTTGATACCTATCATATGAGACCTTCGGAAAATAAATATGTTTGATTGGAGCGATGCTGTGTCACCCTAATATATATATAATACATAATGAGGTGATATTTCTTAATGTAATAGATAATAATTCTATATGTATAGCGACTAAAATCTGGATTAATAGTTAATTTGTAAAATAGTACTTACAGTCATAGACGTGTGAGGTGGTTTTAACTTGTTTTCCCGGACTCACTTATTTGAATCACCTATAACAAACAAAGAATAATTTATTTTAACACAAAGAATTGTGTTCTTTAATTTAAAGTTAATTGAATTAAAAATAATAAAAGTGTACATATCTGATGTTCAATGAGTCATTCACAGTATCTTCATATACACATGACTTTTGTCCAAGTGAACTTTTACACTTTAAACTTTCTCCAGGCTACAGCTCAGACACTGTTACACACGCAGAGTACGAGTTTTAGAGGGTTTAAGTGCATTTTAAACAATATATTTTATTATAAATTAATTATTGGTCCCCGCGCGTATCAGGTTACGCAGCTGATAGCAGCAGCAGTAGAACTAAAGCTTCAGATTATACTCAACATAATAGCACGAAAAGTGGGTTGGCAGCAGTTATGGCCTATATGTATGTGGGGACACAGCCCGCACGGCGGCAGCACCTCTCGGCAGAGAGAGAGAGGGAGAGAGAGAGAGAGAACAGCTCGAGCGTCGAGCTCGCCCCGCTTCCCCCTGCGCGTTAGTCCACGCTGAAAGCCCGAGCGCTAAGCAGCACCGAGCACCACTAGCAACATAGAACCAACAGAATAAAGATACTACGTACAAACCTAACAGCGCAACATCATTCGCCCAAGAGGCCACGCATCCCTGCCCTCCCCCTTCACTGGTGACCAGAACGTCTCGCCGAGGAAGCGGAGGTAATACCGTAACACTCCTACGAAGCGAGCCACATATACGCAAGGCAGGAGCAACAGGCGGCACGGCGCCATCTTGAACATTCCACACACGCATAGCAGCAAGCGTACGCTCGCCAAGCCGCGCCAGTGCATCAGTGCAATAGTGCAAAGTGCTTTGTGCATATAGTAGACGCCGATCAACGGCTCTCAGCCCTGCAGCGTAAAAACCTCACGCGCAGGACTCCGACGAGGCAGAAACTCCTCGACTCCTCGTCGTAGAACTCGTGCAGGCACGCCGGCGAGTTAGCGCTCAACGTGTTGCGTGCAGGCACGCCGGCGCACACGTAGACAACCGACGCTCAACCACCGTGTCGAGAGAGGAGGACTCGTGCAGGCACGCCGGCGCACACACATACATCACCGTCACACGAGGAGCAGCATCGCAGCACAGCAGCGGAGCCATCCTCGTCACCTACAACAACAACAACATCGCCGGCATAGCCGTTCACGTCAGCACAGCGGCATCAACAGCACAGCCGAGACGCCGCTTCCACCAGCAGCCAGCCGTCCACGACGCGAAAAAAAACATAGCTCTAAGGTAAAAAAGAAAAAAACACACAACCAATGTAACAAGGACGACCCGTCAGCGTCGCAAGCGTTAACAAGATTTTCTCTTTGTTCTGTGCCCGCGCGTGATATTTTTTTTCTCTCGTACACAAGTGCCGCGCAATGCTAAGCAAGCGTAGACTCACAGAATCTCACGCGTATCCAGTCGCCGCGCGCACGTACATTTTGTAAACACACGCGTAACTCGAGACGCACTCGAGCACAGATGTGAAAGGTCGCGCAGCTAGTCGTAAATTTCTTTTTTCCCCCAAAGGGAAAAACCCGTACAACCGTCTTATTGTTTCGCCTCCGAAAGGGACCAGACGTAAATTCCCGCGCGGGAAAAATTTTCCAAAGCCCGAGTATTAGCCTAGAACGAGCGGAAATCATAAATTTTCTCGCATGAAAAATTTTCCCCAGCGCATTGCCGCGCCGCCTCCAACAACCGTTAGAAGCGACCGCAATAAAATTTTTTCACCGGGAAAAAATTTTCCTCGTACATCCATTTCACTATAAGCCTCGCAGAGTAGAACCGTCATAAAATCCAACAAAAAGATTTAATTGTTATTGCTTCTCGGTACGCGCAGCCATTACCTTAACAGCTCGTACCCTCTTAATGACGCACATTTGCTTAATTACTTTTCCCCGAAGAACCAATAGCAATTAAGATCTCCGTCTCAACACCCGAAAGCGAAATAATCAAGCTCAAACGGCTACGTGAGAAGTAAACAACTTCCCCTCTAGTTGCAAGCGCGGGAAAATCGAACGCGGACGCCATTAGAAAATTCCTCCCACCAACGCCGGCAGGGAGTAGGAGCGAGAGCGCCGCACGCGCGCAAGCGGACGGAGAGAGCAAGAGCGCTGATTCATCGCTCTCCCCCTCTCGCTCAAAAGCTGACTATATTACCGACAGAGCGGACGAGCAGGCGGCGCGGCGGTAGAGAGCAGACGAGCGCTACCAACGTGGCGAGCGCTCCACACTAAGCGCGCGAAATTCAAATCGCATTAGACTCTCTACTCCATCGAGTGATACAGCACAAAAATTTCGAACGCTACATTCGACCGAAATTTTTTTATATACACAAATTCGCGTCACCGCACAGCGTAACTCCAGAAGCGGTATACCAATTCTTCGAATTTCAAAACAATTTTCTAAACGTTTTTTAACAATTTTAAAATAAGTGCACAGTGTTTTAAAATTTTTTTACAATCAACATTTAGCACAAATCGCGCGAAATTCGAAGCATTGGTCTAGTTTTAAGGAGCATTTTTTTTCTTCTCATTTTAATTCCTACTAATAAATCCGAGCGATTACGTATTAGTTAGGCTAAAATCACATTTATTAATTACCGCAAATCAATTGTCAACGAATACAATTTTTTACGAGCCATTGTACATAAAAAAAAAAAAATAAGACCAACTCCCCTCCACCCCCTCCCGCTAGCGCAGCTCGGCGAGAGGAGACGAGGAGTCTCCTGCAGTGACACGAGGTCACATCAATCATCACTGAAGATTATTACACAAAAACACATAACTAACGACTAACCGCCGTATACATAAAAATTGAATAAACACTAATTTTTTTTCGTGTATCCACAGCACCGTTCGTTCCGCTGGAACCCTACGACCGCTGGTCAACGTCAGAACATCGCGCGTACACCAGCTGCAGCCATCAGACTCACGTACTCTTACGCACCGACACCGTCCCCTAGGGCAGTTGCCCCCTCCCGGAGGTGTAGGCCGAGAGGTCGTCAGTCGAGGCGTCCAATGTCGCACTACTCAGGGCAACGACCTCAACTCACTTTGCATCAGGGACACCGTCCCCTAGGACAGTTGTCCCTCCCGGAGGTACAGCCCAGTGCAAGTGAGAGCGGGTTCGCCCCTCAGGAAGGCGACACACAGCAAAAGTAAACCCCACGGTACTTTTTTCATCGCCATTCATTATTTTCCTTTTTTTAGAATCACGACAAACGCCCACGTCGCAGTCGAGTCATATCGGTACGCGATTCAGCACGACCCGTCGGACTCAGCTAGTGCCAGGGACACCGTCCCGTGGACAGTTGTCCCCTCCCGGAGGTGCAGCCCAGCACAGCTGAACGCGATCGTCACATCAACACGAACGCGCACACTCCTGGAGCCGGCTTACGCCGGGAACATCGTCCCCTGGACAGATGTCCCCTCCCGGAGGTGCAGCTCGGCGTAGCCGACCGGGACAACGGCGCGGATTCGGTCACGCGGTTGCGCACACACACATGAACGACGCGAACGCGAGTTTGTCACTCAGGTCGGGAAGGCAGATCCCCAAGCTACAAATTCAACCACCTACATACCTTCCTCTACAATCCATCCCACCTCCCACGGGCGAGATGACGCTCACAAGGACACCCGATGCAACTCCCAGCACGTCGAGCGGACGAGATCAGTCCCACGCAGCAACACACAGCAACGAGACGAGTCAAGAAGAATTCGTCCTCGCAAACGAGCCAACCGCTCCCACGACGGCAACCGCCACAACAACCTCCAGCACTCCGGCAATCCAGGCGCCAGGCGAACCGTCTCAACAGCCACAATTGCTCACAACGGTAGCAACACCAACACGCCACGGCGCGTCGACGACGCTAGCCACCACAGCAAACTCCAGCCTACTCTCGCGCCCCATAGCGCACACACACGTCAACACCACAGCTCGGAATTTGCTTCCCGCTTTCCAGGCCCAGGAGTTCCCAGTACACCAGCCGATGGTAGAAAGACTGCAGGCCGACCATGCTGCTCTACATCAATACACCGTCCAGCAGGCGAACCTACACAGTCGCCTCCTCGAGCAACAGCAAACGCAGATGCAACAAGTCCAGCAACATCTGCAACTCATCACCGAACAACTGACACTAGCGCTTCAACGCGCCTCGAGCACGGTTCTGCCTTCGCCCGCATCCAGCGAGTACGGTCCAACCTCAGCCCAGCAACATCATACCACCAACCCACAACCGGCAACAAACTCTTTCGCACCGCTCCCTTTCGCAACCAATCAGCAACCCCAGCCAACACAAGCAGGCATCTACAACGCAGTCTCACCGTTAACTGATCCATACAACACAGCAGCACAGAGCTTCAAGCAGACGAAGAATCTCACATTCTGGCAATTCTACAAATACGACCCGGAGGGTTGGTACATACAGCTAGAGGACGCATTCAGAGCCAACAGCGTCACCAACGACGAGGAGAAGTACAACTTTGTCTGCAGGTACTTACCAACAGACACTCACAGAGACATCCATTACAACCTGATGACACTGGAGCCCGGGCGCAAACACGAACAGCTCAAAAAAATACTCATCGACAAGTACGCAGCCACAGCAAAGCAGCAGATAAAGAAGTTGTGCGGAGGCGCTACACTAGGCAACAGACGTCCATCAGAATTCCTGGCGGAACTTTTGAGACTGTCAAAAGGAACAATCAAAAGAGAAGCCACTATCAGACTCTGGAAGGCCAGACTGCCCAACGCCATCACTTGGTCACTGATGAACATCACAGACGAAGACGAGCTCACCACCAGAGCAGACGAAGCACATGCTCTCTTGCAGCAAGAGCAGAACGGATTCATAGCACAGCTCACGAGCTTGCAACCGCCAACATCACATCCGGACAACACATTCGAAGCTCGACTGGCAGCAATCGAAAAAGCCCAGTCTAACTTTTTCCGTCAAAGCCGGAGCGGAGAACGCTCAAACTCGCACAACGCCAAACAACACGGCAAGCCAAATAACAACGGGCAACGAGGAGACCACTCAGCAACCTCACAAACCCAGGGTCGGCCAGCGAAACCAGGGCAACGCCAAAACAATAACCAACACACTAGATGTTACTACCACCGCCGTTTCGGCTCAGACGCAAGGAATTGCATCCTGCCGTGCGATTGGGTCCGCGCAGCCGAGGACTCCTATACCGTGAGATCCAAGACTCCAACCACGCAGCAGGAAAACTAAACGCCCCAGCTGTCGAGGAGACTGACAACAGGTCGAGAGCATCTCTACGTCTCCACGTTAAGGACGAGATCTCCAAGTTGACGTTTCTCATCGACACAGGCGCAGATCTCTCCATACTTCCACCTTCGGAGAGCAACAAACTGTCACCGTCAAAACTACAACTGTTCGCAGTAAACGGCACCGATATCAGCACATACGGCACCACAAGACGGACGCTGGACGTCGGACTACCGTACAAGATAGCCTGGAACTTCACAGTCGCCGACATTCCACACCCCATCATAGGCGCTGACTTATTAACCGCCTACCATCTCCTCCCGTACTTAAAACTCGGGAAGCTGGTAGACGGCACAAGTAAAGTAGAAGCCGTAGGCTTCGTGAAAGAAGTCGAAGTCCTCCAGATATCTCTACTCCAACCTGGCCACAAATACCAAGAGATAATCAACAAATATCCACATGTGTTCGGCCCGGACCAATTCCGCAAAGTCAAAAAACGAGAAGTTCTACATCACATCTTAACGCAGGGACCACCCGTATCACAACGTGCAAGACCACTGATCCCAGCGAAACTCAAAGCCGCAAAGAAGGAGTTCAACAAATGGCTCAGTCTCGGCATCTGCCGCCCATCGAGCAGCCCATGGGCAAGTCCATTACATATGGTACCAAAGAAGGACGGCACCTGGCGACCGTGCGGAGACTTCAGAAAACTGAACATGATAACCATCCCAGATCGCTACCCAGTACCACGTCTCCACGACTGTATGGCTTTTCTAAAAGACAAAACACTTTTCTCAGCACTGGATCTACGACAAGCTTACCATCAGATCCCGGTCGCGCCAGAGGACGTCCCAAAGACAGCAGTCATAACGCCATTCGGCCTGTTCGAATTCCTTGTTATGACATTTGGTTTTCGCAACGCGGCTCAAACGTTCCAGAGATACATTCACTCCGCTCTGTGCGACCTAGACTTCGTCTTCGTTTACATCGACGACATACTCATCGCCTCATCCTCGGAGGAAGAACACCGGCAACACTTGGAGTTAGTGTTAAAACGCTTGACCGAGTTCGAACTTCAAGCGAATCTCGACAAGTGCACCTTTGGCGTAGAAAAACTGGTTTTCCTCGGACACCTCATCTCCGACAAGGGCTACAAACCCAGCCCAACCAAGGTACAAGCAATCCAGGACTTCCCGAGACCCTCAAACATTGAGGAGTTTCGCAGATTCCTGGGCCTCGTCAACAGCTACCGAACGCTGCTCGCACACGCCGCTGAGACCCAGCTTCTTCGACAAGCACAAATCACAGGGTGCAAAAAGAAGGACAAGAGACCAGTCCACTGGACGGACGACAGCATCGCAGCGTTTGAGAAATGTAAAAAAGACGTCGCCGACCTAACATACATGGCTTTCCCGGACGAGAAAGCAGAGCTTCGCCTCATCTGCGATGCCTTCGACACAGCAATGGGCGCGGCCCTAGAACAGCTTCAAGAGGGCACATGGACGCCCCTCGGTTTCTTTTCACGTAAATTCTCAGCCCCAGAACGCAAGTACGCAGCGTACGATCGCAAACTCACAGCAATATATGAAGCAATCAGGCATTTCCAACATTATCTGGAAGGCGCAGTATTCAAAACTTACACAGACCACAAGCCTCTCATTTACGCACTGCAACTCAGCACTGAGAAGATGCCGGCCATCCGGTCACGCAGACTCTCCTATATAGCACAGTACAACACAGATCCACTATCTACCAGGAGAAGAAAACGAGGTGGCAGACGCCCTATCTAGAGTCAACACCTTCACGACTCCAAGTATGTTCCACTGGGACAACGACAACCTTGAAGCAGACGAACAACTGCTCCAGGTGAGAGCAAACATCGAGGCATTCAAACTGCCAACGCTGTACGACGCACTGCAACTCAGCAAAGAGCAAAAAGAGGACGAACAACTCCGCTCAATTCTAGACGACCCGTCTAACCCTTTGAAGCTACGCAAGCTAACTTGGGGCTCCCCAATGTATAGTTTCAACCATTATTTCATAATGTAAGAACTAAAAAAAATCATCATAATAAATAAAACAATCAGCTAAATGCATTTAAAGTCCACGCGCTTTCAAAATTGTCGCCGTCTAGTTCATACATATAGACCATAATTGCTGCCAACCCACTTTACGTGCTATTATGTTGAGTATAATCTGAAGCTTTAGTTCTACTGCTGCTGCTATCAGATGCCTAACCTCATACGCGCCGGGAGCAATAATTTATAATAAAATATATTGTTTAAAATGCACTTAAACCCTCTAAAACTCGTACTCTGCGTGTGTAACAGTGTCTGAACTGTAGCCTGGAGAAAGTTTAAAGTGTAAAAGTCCACTTGGACAAAAGTCATGTGTATCTGAAGATACTGTGAATGACTCATTGAACATCAGATATGTACACTTTTATTATTTTTAATTCAATTAACTTTAAATTAAAGAACACAATTCTTTGTGTTAATAGTATATTACGACCCAAGGCCAGAAAGTTTGATTTCCGGGCGTGTATAATATGAGGCCGAGGCGAAGCCGAGGCCTCATATTATACACGCCAGGGTATCAAACATTTTTGGCCGCGTGTCGTATACTATTTTTCTTCATCTCCATCCGAAAGTACGTCCAATAATTAATGTTAATTAATAAAATAATGTATGTCGTCTGCTAGCACGCACTTGAATATAGTTATATAGCATATATATATATGCTTTTACTTTCTGGCCGCTCAGCTATACCTACGGCTATATCTATATTTTTACTGCGTAACACTAACCTGTACGTTGATTCTTAATGACAGGGATAGGGCGCGGGGCCGCCCGACTTTTGCAATACCGAGGCCTTTTCGAAATAGAACTATCCGAACTTAAATAAAAGGTACAATTATTAAAAGTACAATTATTAAATTGGAATCCTTGTTTTTTCATGTTTTTTGATGAAAAAATCTCATAATTCTCACTGCACTCATTTTCATCAATTTTTCTTTTGCAAGAAGTACTCTCTGGTTGATGAGCAGTTAACGTATTTTTTGATTTTGTTCCTGGATTGTCCAAAAATGAATTCACGTTCAGAGGTTCATCTAAAAAAATTGTAATAGAAAAAAACTGATATTAAAGAAAGAAATGAAATGTGCATGTTATATATATATTTTTTTTTTGCTTACTTGAAATTTGATTAGTATTATCAGCATTAAAATCTTCTGAAAAGAACTCATCTAAATTCGAATCTGATAAATCAGTATTCTCAGGTACAACTGATGCACCAGATGATTTTCCTGAAGTTTTAAAATTTAATTTTATTCCTGGCTTGGTTAAAAATAACTTGTCAATGCCTACAGTTGATTTATTTTGGTTACAAATTGGCATAAGAATTTGGCGATTGTTTGCTGTTACAAAATCACTGTTTACGACTGCATCTAAAAAAATTATTGTAATAGAAGAAAAATGATTTAACGAAAGAGGTGAAATCTACGCGCGCGCGCGCGCGTGTGTGTATATATATATATCTTCTATATATTATATAGTTGAAAGTGAAAGGGCTGGCCTGAACCCCCTCAGTCCCCCCTCACTAGCCCCCCCTCAAAATAACCTAAAAACGTGTCATTTTTTTGTTATTTTTTAATCGGCCCCCCCTCACTTGGCCCCCCTCACAATCTTGAAAAGCGCCCCCCCTCTGCCCCCCCTCTGCCCCCCCTCTGCCTCCTCTCAAGGGAAGTATTACCCCACCGCTTGCTACGCTCTTTCATCTCCAACTGTATTTTTAATATGATTTGTAATTGAAGAATTGTATAAGAAGTTGGATAAGAATAAAGTATGGATTTCATGTTATAACTTAGTCCAGGACTGGCGTTTATTATGGTAATACAGTACATAATTGCATTGTATCATTTTACTAAATCAAGAAGCGCTTCTTGTAAGATTTTTGCATAAAATTTTTGGGTTAATAATGTTATTTCGAGCGTAGATGTAGAGATTTATTACAAGTTTCTTTCAAATTATATTCGTAATGAAAATTCATAGTGAAAAAATCTTATATACTGTTAGAAGCTTTACAACCTTTAGATATATGCGTATATATGTGTTCTGTTCCGCCACAATTCGAACATCGTGAATTGAGCATATGGACCAACCGCAACTTCATGGTTATGGTTGTTTATTTTGATTTTAGTTTTTTGCTCGCAGCTCAGATGTGCGGACGTATCGCGTATTAACATTAAAATTAATATTTACGGTAAAAATTGTCAACAAGTGCTCGAAGAGGACGCGGACGACTCCCTAAGTGCATTGGAAAGAGACTTTTCGGGGGACGTTGCCGCTGCCAGCATCGCTTCCTATACTATTCTCCTCACCTGTGTCGGTGAGTCGATCACTACTGCGCTCGAATAAGACGCGGATATTTCCGCGTCTCTTTAATGTTCTAGACGCCCCTCCCCCTTCTCTCTCTCTCTCTCTCTCTCTCTCTCTCTCTCTCTGTCACTCTCACTCTCACTAATACTCTGTCAAAGTATTTTAGTGGGTGGGCAGAGGCGCTTTGAATAAAAGCTCCTACTGAAGCTTTTTTTTTTCGAGCCGTGGAATTTATTCAGCGGAAGATACGACCGCGGACACTTCCCCCTGATGCAGATTTCACCTTTCGCGCGTATAAACGCGTGCCTGCATTCACGTGCATGTGTGCATGTGTATACGTGTGTCTGTCTACACATGTATATGTCTATAGGTGTACGCGGCTACGTATAGACATGCGCGGACGCGTATAAATTTGGATTTCACTCGCTGCTATAAGCCCGAAACTCGCGCCTTCGCGCGCTTTTTCCCCTCGACGCGGTGTGAATCGCGGCGGGAAAGATCGAATGGACCGCGAGCGATTTATTATATCGGACGCGTCGACGCGCGCGCGATACGTACGTAAGTGTACGTGTATCGGAACGTATTTCACTCTGATTCTCTTAGTTCGTGAATATATGTCGAATTTCAGGGAAAAAAATGCACCTAAACATTATATTATATGATCTGTGAGTCATCGTCTTACCAGCCAGCGAATCATGGTTTGTTTTGATTTTATTTTTTCGCTTTGATTTTATGTACGAACGTGACGCAGAACTTAATTAATTAACATTTCTAATTACTTAACATATTAACACTACTACCTTAATTAATTAACATTCTTTACAGCAACTGCCTGCGTGCAATTTCTTCCGCACTCCATCGCTTTCCATTCGCCGTATCCCTCTGTCCCTATCAACCTGCAATAATACTCAATCGTCGACCGTCACTATATAACTTTTCATCTTACAATCTACAAGTACAACCTACAGGTAAGTAAGCGTTTTTTAATTCATGTATAGTAATAGTATACTCGCCAATGCATTTAAGGAATGCAAGGATACATAGCATCATACAAGGTAAACCTCGGGGAGTACTCTTCCTCTTTTTCTGCAGCCTCTGTCTCTCATGTGTAACTGTCGCGTCGGCTAACGCTTGCATGTCTATAATTATACTCGCACATATGAGATCAAGTGAAAATTCAGCGAGGAAGACATTTTTTTTCTTATGTAGTGTGGCATAGAGACCTATATTTACATACTCCGTGGCTGGTTTAGTTCGAAATTGAAAATTCCATTTTAAAACAATGAAATGTACAAAATGTAAACGATTATTCAACTGTTACATAATGTTTGAGCATCATCTATCAACGGCTCACATTAATAATATATTATGCCACATTTGTGGCTGTACTATAAAAAATAAAAGGCACTTTCAACGACATCTTAGAGAACATGCATTAGAAAAATTGTTCAAATGCAATATTTGTGATAGCGCGTTTAAAAGAATATATCATTTAAAAAGACACGCTCTGTGTCATTCACATATAGAACATCATATCTGTAGTTTTTGTGGCAAAGAAATAAATAGATTAGACAATTTGAAACGACATGAACAACTACATCAAAAAGTAAATATGTTTATATCAATATATGTAAATTTATAAACTACAGAATCATCTTAAAATTTGTTTACAGCAAAATGAGTGAAAAAAGACAGAATACTTTTGAATCAGAAACACTCACTAAAAAAAGAAAAATTATTCCATTTACAAGTTCTGAAAATATGAAAAAATTTATCGTAGGAGATAAGTCTGCGTGAGTGAATTAATTTGACTACAAGTTTTTATACAGACTTTTTGTAATATAGATTTTACATCTCTTTAAATTTGTTTTTTAGATGTATTGTAGCATATGTAGATGAGATTACAGCAGAAGAAACATTTGTTAATAGTATGACTCAGAAAGAATTTAAATTGTTTAAGTTTGTAGCTAACAATAATGATGGTTTATCTATCCAATGTAATATTTACGGTGAAAATATTGAGTCTTTTGCTTCTGAAATAAAATTAAATCATGTAAGTGTAATCTTATAAAGTTGGATCTACATTTAATTACATTTTAGTAATATTTACACGATAAAAAGTTTTTGAATACATTTCTAGAAATTTTTATTGGAAAATTTGTTAGTCGGAAAAGCTAAGAAATATACAAAAGGAAATGTTTCGTTTGAATTAACTCTTCAAAATTATAGTTCTATAACAATGCTTGGACCTTTTACAGTTTCAAATAATAATACTACTATCAAAGAATGTCAATTTCAAAATATACCACAGCACAAAGGATTGATAAGTAAAAATTTTAGTTTTGGGGTATAATAAAATGTAATATATACATTATTTAATGTCTTAATATTGTATAGAAATTTCTGGATATTTGCGAAATATGTTTGTGATCAAAAACAGTAGAACAAAATCAGAATATTTCGGATGCATTACTGATGGAACTTATAAATTAGACGTTTTATTAATTCATTCAGAAAAAGTACACATTGAACGTGGAAAAAAATTAAAAATTATTGGAGATTTACAAGAAAATGGTTAAAACATTTTTTCAGTAAATTTATATTTGTTTATAATAATATCATACTAAAATATATTAACTAACAATAATGTACAGGAAAAACTTTTCTTCTGAGAGTAAAACAGTTAAACAATATCACAATTTTAGAATAACCGTTAATGGATTTAAATACATTAATAAGTGCCTGTGAAATATTTCTAAATTCGGTTTGTAGAAATTAATACTTAGATGTATCATCATGTATATTTTCGAAGTTTTCATTGTAAATAACAATTTACAGAATGACGAAGAAAATAAAAAAATCCAACCGAATGTAGAGTAGAGGTATACTGCAACAGTTACTCCAATTTAGGTAAAAATGCTACAGTTTTAGGGCAATTATTGCTCCAAAACTGGCGGAAATATTTACTTAAGCTTTCTTTGTTTCAGTAAAATAGTAATTTCACTATTCTTTTACTGTTACACTGTAACTATACATAAGTGTTCCTATCTACCCCACCTCCAACCATTTGCTTACATAAATATATTTGCAGATACGCTTATATTCTCGTTGATGCATGGTTATCATGGTGCTACAACTGATAACGCAGTAACTATTCACACTGACTCAAGTATTACCGTAGTAACTCCAATATTTTACTTCAGTATCATATAAAAAGAGGAACAGCAGCAACAGGTCTGATATCAATAATTATCACTTTTTTAATTTTTTAGTATATAAAATATACATAATTTGGTAACAATATTACATTTATTAAAATGAAAAGTAGTTCTCAAGTTAAAATTAAAGGCGATGGAAATTGTTTATTTCGATGTTTTTCTTATTATTTATATAATAATCCAGATTTTCATGTTCAACTAAGACAACAGGTAGTAAAAAACGTTATTAACCAATGGGATGTATATAAATGGTTCGTAATAGGTAACAGTTACTACAAAGACATTGACAATAGTGATCAATATTTTCAATACATGTCTTGCGTTGGCATTTATGGAACTGGAATAGAAATTCGTAGTTTTACAGACCTTTATAACGTTGACGTATCTATTAATGATGTTAATACAAAATCAGTTATCAAATTTGGAAACAAATTCAGTAAATCTAAATTAAATTTATTGTTATCTGGTAATCAAGATTCAGGTCATTATGATGTAATTAGCTGTGTTAATTCTAATAAACAGTCAAATCAAATAAATAACAAACAATCATCACTTAATTCTTCAAATGAATTTAATCTACAAGTTAAAATTAAAGGCGATGGAAATTGTTTATTTCGATGTTTTTCTTATTATTTATATAATAATCCAGATTTTCATGTTCAACTAAGACAACAGGTAATAAAAAACGTTATTAACCAATGGGATGTATATAAATGGTTTGTAATCGGTAACAGTTACTACAAAGACATTGACAATAGTGATCAATATTTTCAATACATGTCTTGCGTTGGCATTTATGGAACTGGAATAGAAATTCGTAGTTTTACAGATCTTTATAACGTTGACGTATCTATTAATGACGTTAATACAAAATCAGTTATCAAATTTGGAAATAAATCCAATAATTCTAAATTAAATTTATTGCTGTCTGGTAAACTAAATTCAGGTCACTATGATATAATTAGCTGCATGAATTCTAAAGATAAGTCAAATCGATCAATCAACAGTCAATTATCAATTAATTCAAATGAATGTGATAAAGAAAAAGAAATTACAAAAATTAAAATTCTAGACGATGAAAATAGTTTATTTCGCTGTTTTTCCTTGTTTTTGAACAATAAGGAAAGATTTTATTATGCCGTAAAGCAAAACTTAGTAAATAACATTGTAACTAATTGGGAAGACTACAAATGTTTTATTGTTAAGAAAAGTTATTACAAATGCGTGACAAATGCTAAAGAATATTTTAGATATATGTCACAAAATAAAGTTTATGGCGGAGAAGCAGAAATTCACAGTTTTGCAAATATGTATAATGTATTTGTATCAGTTAATGATTTAAATTCAAGTAAAATTTCTAAATTTGGAAATAATTTGAATGTTTTCAAGTTAAATTTAGTAAGCAGCATTAGAAATGTTTTCAACCATTACGACATTATATCTTACTATAACACGAATATGAAAATAATAAATAAATACATTGGAAACAAGAAACGTATATTAGAAGATAGCGAAAACAAAATTTTGAGGAAAAAACCAAAAGTTTACAACATAAGTGATGTATCGTTTTTTGGTGAAATGAATTTCGTTTGTGACAACTGTTCAGCTGTTTACTGGAAAGAGGAAAAGAAAAAATCAACATGTTGTCACAAAGGCAAAATTTGTTTATCTCCAATGATATACAATCATAAGTTACAGGATTTGCTTATGACTGATAAATTATATAGATTGTTTATTAGATACTATAATAATGCATTTTGTTTTGTAACTTTCAATGCTAATGTTCAGTTCAAAAAAAATCAAAAAGCTATATACAACCTTAAAATTCAAGGTCAAGTAAGTCACTCAACACCAACCTTTCTCATAAATTCAAAAAGTAAAAACGAATCCTGTGGCCAGTTGTATATCTACGATAATGATATTGCAATTGAAAAACGATTACAAAAAAACAAAAACATCTGTAAAGAACATTTACAGACATTAACTGAAGTATTAAATAAAAATCCATATGCTGAAAAGTACAAGTATTTGAATCAGTTAGCAAATATTAAACAGCTACCAAATTATAGGCTTTACTTTATTCAAAAAAACGATAAACATAGACATAGGTATAATAAACCATTAACAGCTGAATGTGGCGCAATTATCGTCTCTAAATCTGGAATACCTCACGATTATGATTTATGTATTTATCCGAAATGTAAATCGAAAGATCATGAAATTGAAATGACGTATTTGAATAAATTATCACATCATGTTGACCCTATGGTTTTTCCATTGTTATTTCCAAATGGTGATTTAGGATGGAGTATAGGTTATACAAAAAATCCAAATTCTTCAGAAAAGCTTACAATGTTACAATATTATTCATACAGATTAGCATACAGACCAAATTCAGATTTTAGTCCCCTCTTATATAGTGGAAGATTAACTCAACAGTTTTTTATACATGCATATGTAATGGTTGAAAGTAATAGAATGAATTTTTTTAGAAACAATCAGAAACAGTTAAGGATTGAATGTTATCAAGGTTTAGTTGATCACGTTATGCGTAGTGCATCAAACATATCAAGTAATTTTGATAAAGAGAGAATAGGAAATATTTTTATTTTACCATCGACATACATTGGTAGTCCAAGATATATGCAACAGCATTATCAGGATGCAATGGCTATATGCAGAAGTGTTGATTCGAAAATTGACATATTTATGACAATAACGTGTAATCCAAAATGGAAAGAACTTAAACAAGTTCTTAAAAATTTTCCACCTAATACTACACCCAACGACATTCCAAATATTACAGTCCGTTTATTTTTTGCTAAATTTAATTCTATTTTAAATGATGTTACGAAAAATAAATTATTTGGTGAAGTTATTGCTTGGATTTATACAATTGAATTTCAAAAAAGAGGTTTACCTCATGCGCATGTAGTCATAACATTGCATCCTAAAGATAAATTGCTAACACCTGCAGCTATTGATAAACACATATCAGCAGAAATTCCGAGTGAAGACGATACATTACGTAAATTGGTAATTAAGCACATGCTGCACGGTCCTCACACAGAAAAATCTACTTGCATGGACAAAAATAAAAAATGTAAAAGCAAATTTCCTAAAAACTTTCAGACAACAACTATCTTTCAGAAAAGCGGTTATCCATTATAAAAAAGAGATAATAACATTTCAGCAAATCACGTGTATCGTAACAAAAATAGTAATATAAAAATTCCTGTTGACAATTCAATGGTTGTACCGTACAATAAATTTTTACTGAAAAAGTATAAATGTCATATAAATGTAGAGTACTGCTATTCCATTCAAAGTGTAAAATATATTTTCGACTATATTCATAAAGGGGGAGATATGGCTTATTGTAAATTAAAGAAAGTAGATGAAGAAAAAGAGCATTTGATATATGACGAAATTACACAATTTGTTAATGGTAGATACTTGAGTCCTATGGAAGCAGCATGGCGACTACAAGAATATCCTTTATGCGGTAGAAATCGTACAGTTATACCTTTAGCTGTTCATACAGAAAATCAACAAAACATCGTTTTTGAAGAAAACAAAGAAACTGAAGCAATTTCTAAGCATAGAGGTACCACTCTCACAGCATGGTTCAGTTTAAATAAAATTGACAATTTTGCTAGAAATATTAGATATGTTAATATACCCAGATACTATCGATTTGACTTACAAACTAAATCATGGGTAAAACGATTACAAGAAAAAGAAAATTATGCAATAGGAAGATTACGTATAGTGTCACCAAAAGATAGTGAACGATTCTTTTTAAAATTAATACTAAATAGAGTTACAGGTGCAACCAGTTTTTCAGATCTTAAAACTTATGCAAATATAACTTACAATTCTTACAAAGAAGCAGCAATAGCTATGGATTTAATCGAACATGATTCTCAAATTTATAATATATTTGAGGAAGCAATTACTGTCATGTTACCTTCCCAATTACGTAAATTCTTTGCATGGTTTCTTTTATCAGAAAATATACAAGGTAACATCATTTGGGAAAAATTTAAAAAATATTTCATGGAAGATTTTTCAGAAGATCCAGAACAAAACGCACTAAATTCTATAAATAATATTCTATCACTTGAAGAAATGACTTGTAAAGATTTTGGTTTACCTGAACCTGATCCAAATATTATTAACTTATCAAATGATATACATTTATACGTTGTTCAAGAAAGCAAAGTTCATTTTAATTCTATGTATTCTAAACTGAATAATGATCAAAAATTAATATTTGAAAATGTTACAAATAACAGTTACACTATGTTTTTCATTGACGGTCCAGGAGGATCAGGAAAAACATTCCTATACAAGACATTAATTTATTACTTTTTATCATTACAAAAAAAAATTGTATCAATGGCTTGGACAGGAATTGCATCTATCTTACTACCAATGGGTGTAACAAGTCATAGAGCATTCCGTTTACCT
This sequence comes from Philotrypesis tridentata, assembly GCA_018906965.1. NCBI lineage: Eukaryota > Metazoa > Arthropoda > Insecta > Hymenoptera > Pteromalidae > Philotrypesis > Philotrypesis tridentata. Next base: position 187,748 of record JACCIB010000265.1, read on the forward strand.
TTAGATTTAGATAGTATTGAAATTGCATGTTTAAAATCTGCATCAGATAAGAGAAAATTAAGAGAAGCAGATGTAATTATTTGGGATGAAGCATCAATGATTCCTAAAAAAGCATTAGAGATCGTTGATAAAACACTTAAAGATGTATGTAATAATAATAAATCATTTGGAGGTAAATTAATAATATTAGGAGGTGATTTTCGACAAATACTTCCAGTCGTCAAAAACAGTTACGAAAATGCTATTGTTGAAGAAACTATAAAATATTCCTCATTGTGGCCTTCTTTTAAAATTTTTCATTTAACGCAAAATTTACGTTCAGAAAATATAAAATTCTCATCACTTTTATTAGATTTAGGAAATGGTAAAATAAATTCTTTTAAAATTCCAGATAATTGGAAAACAAATGATGTTTGTTCAAAAATCTACAGTGATATAAATAAATACAATTCTATAGATCGAGTTATTTTAGCACCACATAACGACGACGTTAGAAAAATCAACAATAAAATATTAAAATTGTTAAATGGAGAAACAAAATATTATTATAGTATAGATTACGCTACGCACAAAGAAACAGATCAAACCGATGAAAACATTCATTTAAATTATTCTATAGAAATGCTTAATAACATAAAAGAAGGTCTTCCTCCCCATAAGCTTTGCTTAAAAGTTAATGCAATAATTATGTTGATAAGAAATTTAAGTATTCACGAAGGTTTATGCAATGGTACACGTTTAAAAATTACAAAATTATTTAAATACAATATAGAAGCAGAAATTATAACCGGTGAAAAAAAACACAATAGAGTTTTTATTCCTAGGATTACATTGAGTACGCCAAAAACGTCAGCGTTACCATTTATTTTATATCGCAAACAATTTCCAATAGTATTAGCTTTTGCTATTACTATAAACAAATCTCAAGGCCAAAGTTTTGATAGTGTTGGATTATACATTGGAAAACCATTATTTTCACATGGTCAATTATACGTAGCTCTTTCTAGATGTAAAAATCCAACTAATATATATATTCAAAATGAAGCATCAGAAAATTCCGCAGAACTTAATAATATAGTGTGGAAGAAAATTTTTGATAATTAATTTATGTAATATTGTTACAATAATATGTATTATTGTTATATTAATGCGGTAGGCTTAAATTAACAACTGAAAAAAGACGTATTATTGTTTATAAATATGAATTTATAAAGAATATTTATTCAGTAGTTAAATAAAGCGTACCCCTTAATATATTTATTAAATTATTTATTTTAGATACGTCATGGAATGGGATCCAATTCAAAATTTATGGGTAAGAGTAGAAAATGATATTCAAAGAAATCATTTACTACAAGTAAATCACGAAATTGAAAATCATTTAAATGAAGAATTAAATTATCAAGTTTATTTAAATCATATAATGAATGAATACGATGAAGAGGTACTTCAAAATTTTCATTCTAAGATTAAATTTTATGAAATTTCAAATAATACTATATTTTCAAATAATACTAAATTTACCAGTTTAGATGAAATTCCAACAAATATTAGTCTCGACATAATTCGCGTTTTGAAATTTCGTAAAAGAAAAAATTTATTACCGAAAAATTTCAGACATGAAGATAATGAATATGTAAGTTACATCTTAAAAATTAGTAATATTATTTATTACATTTATGAATTTAAAAAATAACATATTCTTATGAAAGTCTGAAATTATTCCTAAAATTTAACAGTTAACAGTTTTTACATATCAATAATTTTTTTTTTATTATTACTAAAATTTTTATTATTAATTTTTAATTATTAATCCCAAAATTTTCATTGTTAGTAGTAATTGTAGTTATATGGCTACAGGCGATGATTCCACAGTTTTTTTCTGAACATTATATAAAATTCTAGATTATAAATTTTATTTTGATTATGTTACCAATCAACTTTAAATATTGTTTAGAAAAAAATAAAAGAAAAATCAACGCGCCAAAACATATAATGTTTATATAAAACATAATGTCTAATGTTTATATGTTTTATGACAGTACCCCTAGGGTGGTGTGGAAATCTGTCACTTTAACTTCATAAAATATTGTAACGTTATCGTTTTTACAGTTACATCTTTTATCAAATTAACGAATACCGATTAGCGAGCGAAGCAAGCAGCAGGATGATAAACGTTATTATTGCTATATAAATATAGCGGGCATGATTCGCATCCTGAACTAAACATCCTTCACCACGTCTTATACATGGGGGTTGGCGAGCGGAGCGAGCAGGGGGGAACCCCCCCTAGTATATATATATATATATATATATATATATATATAGTCGACTTACTTGAAATATTTCTATTATTAATATTAAAGTCTTCCGAAAAGAGCCGGTCCAAATTAGAATCTTGTAAATCATCAGTCGTAGGCGTGACTTCTACTGGTACCTTAGATAATTGTTTGGAAGTACAGATATTTGTCATAGTTTTTTCTCCCCTCCGGCCGGAAAGTGTCAACTTTCTGGCCGCTGCGCGAATTGAAGTTGCCGCTTTCCGGCAACGTCGAGAAGAAAAATAGTATACAAACTATGGCCAGTAAAAAATAAAGCCTCAGATCACATGTTTGTCTACCTTGGCTTTGCCTCGGCCGACAATTACATGTGATCTGAGACATTTCTTATTTTACTGGCCTTGGGTAGTAATATACTATTTTATTAGGACCATCAGCAGCTTTTCTTTGAATCATAATTCCTTGGGGATTATTACCGTTTGACGTTGTCGCTTGACAAGTAATTCCATCAAAAATCAACTGCCTGTTATGTAACGAATTTTCTATGTATCCCTGTGCATTTATGTCTGATCTCCACCTTCCAAGTTGTTTTATAGTCTGCATATTTGCTCCGGATTCAGACAAAAGCGTTGCTGACGTCCTTCTAAAGCAATGCCCGGTGTATCGTTGAGCGTTTGGTAACTGTAAAAAAGAAGCGATCTTTCCAGGAACTTCGCCGATCTTGTGTCTTCCAATAGCTTGTCGTTGATATTTTCCTTCTTTGTAGAAAATAAAAAATCTGTCGCTAAATGATTCAGATGGCCTTAGTGAAGTATACTTTCGAACTTTATTATAAAACAAGTCTCCAATGATGAATTGCCCTGCGTAATCATTTTTGTTGTGATTTATGGAAACTAGATATTTATTATTTTTTAAATCTTCCACATCAGTCACTTTTGTATTGGTAATTTCATCACATCGCATGCAGCCACAGATTCCAAAAATAAGTATGACCTGCAAAAATAAAAGCAATTAAATAGAGCATGATTATACTATTATTTGAAATTTAAATATACAAATAACTATTACTTTCATTGCCAAGTATATGTTATCCGGTGCTTCATCCATAAACTGAATTATTTGTGGCCATCGTAACACAAACGCTTTTCTGGGTTTATAGCCTTTACAAGCATTCTTTATTAAACATTTTAAGTTTAAAAAATTATTTATATTTACATTATCTCTTGAATTCAGAGTCTTTTTAAGCATACTCCACATGCTCCACAACGTTGGCGGTTTAACTCGTAGTTTCAATTGCTCAAAGTAAACTATTAGATTATTTTCTTCTGACTCTGATAAACATCTTTTATTTTCCACTTGCCACTTCTTATACGCATCATACGCCATTACATACCGCTCAGAAGACTTCTTTGGCAAAGTTTCATTTTGAACTATAAGAATTGCTTCATTATCAAAGTTTCTTATAACTTCCTCCTCATCTGCAGAACCCTCAGATGACGAATCGCTCATTTTTTAATTATTAATGAATTTTTATTGACATAAATGATAGTATTTTTCGATTACTCGTGAAATGAAACACAGGTTATAGCGTTGTTTATTTTATAGGTTGTATCGCTGCTCTGATGTTCTGTGACTATAGCGCTAATTATGAATTATAAATCTCGGCGCAGAGGGCATTGCTGCAGCGAGCCGCAGCTCTTTCGCGGCCGCGAAAGCAGCTGTTTCGGAAGCGAAATCAATCCCGGAAGACGTACTTTCGGGTAGGAGATGAAGAAAAATAAATTATTCTTTGTTTGTTATAGGTGATTGAAATAAGTTGGTCCGGGAAAACAAGTTAAAACCACCTCACACGTCTATGACTGTAAGTACTATTTTACAAATTAACTATTAATCCAGATTTTAGTCGCTATACATATAGAATTATTATCTATTACATTAAGAAATATCACCTCATTATGTATTATATATATATATATATATATATATATATATATATATATATATATATATCTACTATACATACTATAATTAATTCAGATGAATTTATAATTATAAAGACGGAAGTAGATCATTATTTGCCAAATGTAGCAAAATATGAGTAATAACTTTATTTTTAGCAAGAAATCGAGCAAGTCCAATGGGTTGGGACATACGTAGAAACTTTTCTACTAAAATAAGCAATCTTTATAAAAATTTTGGTTGGGATCCTATGGGTGGTACCTTGAAAATTTTGAATTTGAAGGTTTAAATTACACATATGACTTGTAATACATATATATATATATATATATATATATATATATATATATATGGGTGATTCTCTGTGAGATCGACCGGCCGAAAAATAGACCTCACTATAACTCTGTGAATTTGTTCTAGAGGTTGACACGAGTTACTCCAAATTTTTTCAGATTTTTTGAATTGATTGTCTTAGAGTTACAGCGGGTCAAAGTTGATAAAATTAGTTTTTTTGCATTTTGTGCTGATTTTCGAAAATTCATAGCTCCTTAGGGAAGCATTTATCACTATAGGGACATATAACAATTTTTTCTTAAAATTTTCTCAATTTTTCAAAAAAAATACTTTTGAAATCATATATATATGTATTACAAGTCATATGTGTAATTTAAACCTTGAAATTCAAAATTTTCAAGGTACGACCCATCGGATCCCAACCAAAATTTTTGTAAAGATTGCTTATTTTAGTAGAAAAGTTTCTACGTATGTCCCAACCCATCAGACCTGCTCTATTTCTTGCTAAAAATAAAGTTATTACTCATATTTTGCTACATTTGGCAAATAATGATCTACTTCCGCCTTTATAATTAGAAATTCATCTGAATTAATTATAGTATGTACAGTAGATATATATAATAGATAATGAGGTGATATTTCTCAATGTAATAGATAACAATTCTATATGTATAGCGACTAAAATCTGGATTAATAGTTAATTTATAAAATAGTACTTACAGTCATTGACGTGTGAGGTGGTTTTAACTTGTTTTGCCGGACCAACTAATTTGAATCGCCTGTAACAAACAAAGAATAATTTATTTTAACAAAAAGAATTGTGTTCTCTAATTTAAAGTTAATTGAATTAAAAATAATAAAAGTATACATATCTGATGTTCAATGAGTCATTCACAGTATCTTCATATACACATGACTTTTGTCCAAGTGGACTTTTACACTTTAAACTTTCTCCAGGCTTCAGCTCAGACACTGTTACACACGCGGAGTACGAGTTTTAGAGGGTTTAAGTGCATTTTAAACAATATATTTTATTATAAATTATTGGTCCCGGCGCGTATGAGGTTAGGCAGCTGATAGCAGCAGCAGTAAAACTAAAGCTTCAGGTTATACTCAACATAATAGCACGAAAGTGCATTGGCGGCAGTTATACCCTGTATTAGGAATGAACAAGAGGGCGACAATTTCGAAAGCGCGTAGAATTTAAATGTATATAGCTGATTGTTTTATTTATTATGATGATTTTGTTTATTTCTTACATTATGGAATAATGGTTGAAACTATACATTGAACTATGCCGAAAACCAACTAAATATATTATTCAAATCGCACGCGCTTTCAAAATCGCCGCCGTCTTGTTCATTCCTAATACAGAGTATAACTGCCGCCAACGCACTTTCGTGCTATTATGTTGAGTATAATCTGAAGCTTTAGTTCTACTGCTGCTGCTATCAGCTGCATAACCTCATACGCGCCGGGACCAATAATTTATTATAAAATATATTGTTTAAAATGCACTAAAACCCTCTAAAACTCGTACTCCGCGTGTGTAACAGTGTCTGAGCTGTAGCCTGGAGAAAATTTAAAGTGTAAAAGTCCACTTGGACAAAAGTCATGTGTATATGAAGATACTGTGAATGACTCATTGAACATCAGATATGTATACTTTTATTATTTTTAATTCAATTAACTTTAAATTAAAGAACACAATTCTTTTTGTTAAAATAAATTATTCTTTGTTTGTTACAGGTGATTCAAATTAGTTAGTCCGGCAAAACAAGTTAAAACCACCTCACACATCAATAACTGTAGGTACTATTTTATAAATTAACTATTAATCCAGATTTTAGTCGCTATACATATAGAATTATTATCTATTACATTGAGAAATATCACCTCATTATGTATTATATATATATATATCTACTATACATACTATAATTAATTCAGATGAATTTATAATTATAAAGGCGGAAGTAGATCATTATTGGCCAAATGTAGCAAAATATGAGTAATAACTTTATTTTTAGCAAGAAATAGAGCAGGTCTGATGGGTTGGGACATACGTAGAAACTTTTCTACTAAAATAAGCAATCTTTACAAAAATTTTGGTTGGGATCCGATGGGTCGTACCTTGAAAATTTTGAATTTCAAGGTTTAAATTACACATATGACTTGTAATACATATATATATGATTTCAAAAGTATTTTTTTTGAAAAATTGAGAAAATTTTAAGAAAAAATTGTTATATGTCCCTATAGTGATAAATGCTTCCCTGAGGAGCTATGAATTTTCGAAAATCAGCACAAAATGCAAAAAAAACTAATTTTATCAACTTTGACCCCCTGTAACTCTAAGACAATCAATTCAAAAAATCTGAAAAAATTTGGAGTAACTCGTGGCAACCTCTAGAACAAATTCCCAGAGTTATAGTGAGGTCTATTTTTCGGCCGGTCGATCTCACAGAGAATCACCCATATATATATGATTTCAAAAGAATTTTTTTTTTTTGAAAAATTGAGAAAAATTTAAGAAAAAATTGTTATATGTCCCTATAGTGATAAATGCTTCCCTGAGGAGCTATGAATTTTTGAAAATCAGCACAAAATGCAAAAAAAACTGATTTGATCAACTTTGACCCCCTGTAACTCTAAGACAATCAATTCAAAAAATCTGAAAAAATTTGGAGTAACTCATGGCAACCTCTAGAACAAACTTAGGAGCCCAGGGGGGTTCCGTGGCCTTTTTAATTCACAAGGTTCCACCAAAGTTTTTTTTTATGTATTTTTATCCGCTGAATCCGATTTTCGAGGGTGGAGATTCGAAAAAATGGTCCCTTCTTTGCTATTAACCCATTAACGCGCAAAATCGTATTTTTGTGCACGCAATTTCAAGTGCGCAATTTATACAGGAAAAGATGGGACCTTTTTCCCAAAATCCTACCTAGGAGGTTTTTGAGGGTGGTCTTTCAGAATCCGGTATCAGTTTTGCGTTAAATTGTCAACAAACCTATCAAATTTGCGTTGTAATAAAAAAAAACCAATTTTTTTAGTTTTTTTTTTGGTTTTTTCTTGATTATTTTCCTGTTCCGAAATTGAAACCAACTTTCTATGAACAGAAATCGTGGTCCCGATGTTTGAGCTTTCAGAAACCGTACGGGGAAATTTTTTTTTCTGGCACTTCTTTTCCAAAATGGCGGTTTTCGATGGTAGTGTTATACGAAAGTTTATAATTTTTTTACTCAATACGTATCAACTTTACAAAAAAAGTTAATACTACAAAAAATACTTCAAATTACTCGAAGAATACGTGTGAATTTTTTCAGAGCTGTTTGGAATATTTTTGAATTTTTTGATTATGGCCATATTTTGAAAATTAAAGAATTTGCCTCAAAGTTTTGACTAAATTTGAACGAATCAACTAATTAAAACAAATCAAAGAAAATAATATTTTTTCGTGGTTTTGTATAGCTAGTTAATGTTTTTGTTACTAAAATTATAATTTTTTATTTTGATTTTAATATTTTTAATTTTTTTTGTGAATTTTTTTTTTTAAATTTTTTTTGTGAATTTTGATTTTTAAAATTTTTTTTTAAGTTTTTTTTTGTAATTCGAAGATATTTTTCAACTTATTCTATAAATACTACTTTTTGGCATAAGCAGATTTAAAACAAGTTTTGCAGAAGTATAATTTGCACTCTTTGCAAAGCTTTCTTGTCCTGAGAGAGCAACTTTTGTTAGAACAATTTTTTTGATGTGCACTTTGTTCTGCAACGTGAAGATCTTTTTTTGATGATTTTTTTGTCAGATAACTTTTAGCAACAGCTAGAATGAGATCCTTTGTTCCAATTTTTTTACTCTTATCTTCCATTGCAGTATTCCATAAAACTGTAGCATTTGTAATTGCCATTTGTATGTGTCTAAGAAAAATGACCCAAGTCCACTTTTTTGATCTGAATAGAGGTAGAACTTTGTTGCAATGTTGATCGTGAATATCTATTCCGCCCATGTGACTATTGTAAGCAAAAAATGCTCTTGGTGAATCAAGTTTTTTTTTTGTTTTCTCAGCTTTATTGTACCTTTCAACAGAACCAGTAGGATTCACACCAGCTGCAGTAGACAATACGGAGACTGGCTTAGAATCCATCACTGTAATGTAATTGATAGTTTTCTCAAATGAACCAAAAGATCTGCAGAACAAAATAAGTTATCAAAATATAAATGATATTTTTGTATACAACGTGGTGTGGTTTGTGATAAAAACTGTTCTAATGTTTGAATTACGACACGACTACCAAGAAAAATTAGGTAAAATATTACTCTTGCCACTTTTTCCACAGTATATATCGAAATCGAATAAAAATCCGTTAGCGCTAGCAAGACCCCACATTTTTATACCAAATCTAATTGGCTTTGATTTGATGAATTGTTTCAAAGCACATCGCCCATAGTATTTTATCATCATTTCATCTATTGACAGCGCTGTAGAGAAAACCCCAAATTGCATAATATTTTTTCTCATAATATTTATAAAAGCCCTGACCCGCCAAACTTTATCTTCTTTATTTTCATCATCTGGGTGATGTAGTTTTAATTGAGATTTGATCATTTCAAACTGTTTGATGCTCATACATGATGCCACTAGATCCGATCTCAGAAACTCATCTTTTGACCAATAATCTCTTTGAGATAATCTCTTATTGAAGCAACTAAAAATTATAATTCCAATAAATTTATTCAAGTCTTCCAAAGAAAGTTCATAGCCATTTGCTTCTGTACAATCAATGATATATTTTTTAACTTCAAGTGAGACAAAAAACTCAAAAATTTCGGTCAACGAACTATTCAAAATTTTTTTGCGATCACACTCTTTTAGTAATATTTCATTTTCTAAACTGTCATTGTACTCAATTTCGCCTTCAACCCAGTTGTAAATGTGATTTTTCTCTAACTTTGTTTGAGAATTGGTGTAAGATTCTATAACTGTTCTAAAGGTTTTCAAAGAGCCAAGCTCTATTGTTTCCTCAGAGTCGCCCTCATCATCACCTTCAGAATCGCTATCCGACTCAGCAGAATCGTCAGATTCTCCAGAATCATCATTGTCTGGTATCACAGAGACATCGTAATATCCTTCACATTCTGTAATCTCTACTTCAGGTTGGCGACATCTCTTTTTTTCATTACCTCTTTTCCTTTTGGGCATTGTAACTTTCTTCAGTTATACCTTTCTAATTGATCAAAAGAAAAAATATAATAATGGGCACTTTCTTTCAGTCCAATAATATTAGTCCTAGCGCATCAACGTACATGTCTCTCTACAACCTAAATTGCAACAAAAGCCTAATAATAAATACGACTTACTAAGATTTTTCTGCACTTTACTAGTAGTATTCATTCATTTGAAGAAAAGCAGATTGATATTCTTTTACTTGATGTTATGAAACCATCAATAATTTTGGAAAAGAATGATGTCGAACATTCTATGGGTAAAACTTCGTGATTTTCTTACTTGAAAATAAAGAAGTAAACAGAAAAATATTATTCTACAAAATATACTTAGAATTAGCCAAAATATTCATCTGAATTTTTTCAGAACTTTGCGGCAAATTCTTTAATTTTCAAAATATGGCCAAAATCAAAAATTTCAAAAATATTCCAAACAGCTCTGAAAAAATTCACACGTATTCTTCGAGTAATTTGAAGCATTTTTTGTAGTATTAACTTTTTTTGTAAAGTTGATAGGTATTGAGTAAAGAAATTATAAACTTTCGTATAACACTATCATCAAAAACCGCCATTTTGGAAAAACGGTGCCAGAAAAAAAAATTTCCCCGGACGGTTTCTGAAAGCTCAAACATCGGGACCGCGATTTCTGTTCATAGAAAGTTGGTTTCAATGTCGGAACAGGAAAACAACTAAGAAAAAACCAAAAAGAAACTGAAAAAATTGGTATTTTTTTTATTACAAAGCAAATTTGATAGGGATGTTGACAATTTAACGCAAAACTGATACCGGATTCTGAAAGAGCACCCTCGAAAACCCCCTAAGTAGGATTTTGGGAAAAAGGTCCCATCGTTTCCTGTATAAATTGCGCACTTGAAATTGCGTGCACAAAAATACGATTTTGCGCGTTAATAGGTTAACAAATCAATTGTTTAAACGGCTGTAAAAACGAAGCAATACAATAAATGAAAATTTCAAACTCCTACATTTATTGTAATTTGATCATAGATTCACCTGAATTTTGAAGATTTGAAAAATATTTATTAGAACCCAAGAAATCAACAAAATAGTGAATATTAGTTGCAAAAATAGCTTTTTTCTCACTATGTCGCTAATTATTTTTGTTCTGACTCGAATTTTTTTGCATTTGAAGACTCTAAATTAAAGAGAAAGTAATTCTCTATCAATCCGTGTCATCTCATGCATATAAAACATTATTTAAACAATTTTTATACGCTGTAAATTAGAAAAAAATTCCGAAAAACGATTTTTTTATTTTTTATAAGCTGAATTAACAATGTCTGTCTCGAAAACGAATATTGCAAGTTCTCGAGAACGATTCCTCGGTTCTGAACGAACAATTTTATGTAGAAGAAAGTTGATTATCATCGGTGGATTTGCAAAAAACGAGCATATGAAGTGTAAAGCGCGGCACGCGTGCCGTTGCGCTGCACTACGCCATGAACATTGGACTTCATATATTACGTACGTAATAGTACAGACATTTATTATTAATAATTCTACAAACATGCCAGCCAAAGTACATAACTTAGTGCCTCCATTCGATGAGCTTATACCACAATGCAACTGTACAGTCTGTACCAGAAAAACCTGTAATTGTTTTGTTGCACAAATTCCCTGTTGCCCATTCTGTAATTGCTTACGACATAATGCGTGCAAAAATAAATATAATGAAAAACAATGTTCTGAACTAGAAGATAATATGTAGATATTTAAGTTATATGTATAATAAATAATAATTAGATTATGAAATTGTATATATATTAATTACAATTATAGTAGAAAGCTAATTGAATAATATTCAAGAGTTTTGTATTATAAAGAGCATGTTATATATATATATATATATATATATATATATCACGGCGGAGCGTAGCGCAACGAGACGCGTACCGCGCTTCGGACTTCATATACTCGTTTCTTGCAAATCCACCGATGATAATCAACTTTCTTCTACATAAAATTGTTCGGTTTGAACCGAGGAATCGTTCTCGAGAACTTTTCTCGAGAACAGACATTGTTAATTCGGCTTATAAAAAATAAAAAAATCGTTTTTCGGAATTTTTTTTATTTACAGCGTATAAAAATTGTTTAAATAATGTTTTATATGCATAAGATGACAAGAATTGATAGAAAATTACTTTCTCTTTAATTTAGAACCTTCAAATGTGAAAAAATTCGAGTCTGAACAAAAATAATTAGCGAAATAGTGAGAAAAAAGCTATATTTGCAACTAATATTCACTATTTTGTTGATTTCTTGGGTTCTAATAAATATTTTTCAAATCTTCAATGTTCAGGTGAATCTATGATCAAATTATAACAAATGTAGGAGTTTGAAATTTTCATTTATTGTATTGCTTCGTTTTTATAGCCGTTTAAACAATTGATTTGTTAATAACAAAGAAGGGACCATTTTTTCGAATCTCCACCCTCGAAAATCGGACTCAGCGGATAAAAATACGTAAAATTAGCTTTGGTGGAACCTTGTGAATTAAAAAGGCCACGGAACCCCCCTGGGCTCCTACACTAGTTATAGTGAGGTCTATTTTTCGGCCGGTCGATCTCACAGAGAATCACCTATATATATATATATATATATATATATATATACACACACACGCGCGCGCGCGCGCACGCATATATATATATAAAGAATAAAATTCAAAATTTTCAAAAATTTCAAATTTTCAAAATGTTTTATATTTTCAAAAATTTTTAAATTTCTAATAATTTAAATATATGTAATAAATTTAATATAGATGGATAAATATGTTGTGTAATAGCCAATGTCCAAGAGCTTTAGTTGTTGCGTAAAAGAGCCTTTCTATACACTAATTATAAAAAGCATGGTACACAGCAATGGGCCAATGACTTTTTCAGACTCATATGACGATTTGATCCTCGCTTGAAAAAGTTAACTTTGGCCCCTAGTTATGTAATATACTATTATTAATTAATGTGATAATAAAATGCTTACCTGCATTTGCAAAAAGAAAAAATTAGTACCGAGATGCGATGCCTGATCAAAAAGATCAGAAGTCCGGTACACACACCAGTCGACTAATACTATCAATAATTACTTCAGTGTTGATGTCACATATGTATTTTGCCCCCATTCGGGGTTTAAGTATAAGCGTCTAAAGAAAAGGGCATTTGGGTATTAATATGTTTAAAGGGTTTGAAAATTCAATGTCGTAACGAAGTAACAGTACATAAATACGTGCGACGAACTGTTACCATCGTTTTAGCACCCAGGTCGATAATGGTAGGTGTTAAGCACACTCGGAACGATACGTTATCGACCGTCTGGATTAGTAAATGAAACGTACACTTTTTTTAGTGTTAATAAAACTAAAAAAAAATAATAGTAAAAATTGATAATTATTACATTTTTAATTAATTATGGTTTAATACTAAATTATAGGCCAAATAATTCATAATTAAATCATTTAGTTATTAATTACAAGTAGAATAATTAATAACTAAATAATTTTATTATCAAATGTAAATAATTCAATTACTTAATTATTAATTATTCTACTTAAAATTAATAATTATTATTACATTTTTTGATCATCAATTATCAGCTGAATAATGTATCAATAATTGAATTATTAGTACAACTGAAACAAAACATGTATTGTTTAACTCCAGAAATATACCCTCCAGAAAGAAATATACCCGCTATGATTGAATTATCTGAATATTTTTGGCGAATTGGAAATTTGGTCAGCTTTTTAGTAAAAATACTTCGAAAGTCACATATGAGGAAATCTACATAGAATCGGACATTTTTGTAGCAAAAGTGGAAACTGAGCAATTTTTCGGGCATCCTGACCAGACTACATTTTTACACTCATTAAAATACACAAATAAAGAAATCTTTATACAGAAATGGGTACCCTATACTAATAAAAATTTATGGCCTAAAACTAAAAAAACGTCAATTTTTGCGTATTTTTCATTCTCTGAACAGTTTCAGAAACAGTACGTATTTAAAATCAAACTTCAAGAAATAAATAAAAATACACAAAAAGAGCTTAAATTTTAGCTATTGAACGATGAAAACTGTTGCTTAGATAAAAAATTAAAAGGATTTGAAGAAAGGGAAAAATATCTGGATTTTGTCAAGTTTTTCATGGAAAATAGCGTTTTTCCGTTTTTTCTATGAAACCTCCTGACTTTCGATCTAACCAATCGTTTTCAAAGTTTAATAGCTAATCAAAACTCTTTTCTTCTACTTTCGTTCTAACTGATCAGAATTAAAATTTTCTAATGTGATGAACTATGTGTACGCTTCTCAAGTAGATCGTTTATTACTGATTCTAAGAATCATATATTTAGTTTACCGCATGAGAAACTTAAACTTTAGATAACCTGGAAGGAAAATAAGAGAAAAATTCTTTAATTTGAGCTAAACGAATACGATTGGTTGGTTCGGGAGATAAGAGGATTTGAAAAAAGGCAAATATTGCTTTTTTCCATGAGATGGCTTAATTTCTGCAAAATGTAGCAATTGTTCTCTTTCTTTAAATGCTTGTAACTATATTGATCAAGTCATGCATATTGAAAGTGCGATAGCTCAAAAAAGCTCTACTGTTCTACTTTTATGTTAATTAGTCTAAATTTAAAATAGTCATACGCTTTAAGAAAACAATCTACTTGAGAGGCATATAAGTATGTAATTCATAATAAGCGAAACGAAATAAAAAACGCTACAAGTAGTTAAAAAATACAAAAAAGACCCTTGACTTTATTGAACGTTGCAAACGAATGCTTGGATAAAAAATTAGAAGATTGTTTTAAAAAACAGATAAAATCGACTATTTTTGTAAATGCCTGAATTAAAGTGTATTGTCTTCAAACGTGCGATACTTTTGACCAGTACATCCGATTTGGAAAAATTTATATTCAAATAAAAGGTCTTTGCGTGTACTTCATTTCTGTTGATTAGAAATGTTATTTAACATAATGCCTGCTTCTTAAACAATTAAGAAAATTTTAAAAAGCTCAAAAATTGACGTATTTTTTTCAGTTTTTGGCCCTTACCTTTTTATTGACATAAGATGCTGATGTTCTACATGCATTTTTCTCTTTTTATATTTCCTAACAAGTCCAAAAAACCTAGTCCGGCTGGTGTGCCCTCAAAATTACTCAGTTTCTACTTTTGGGCCAAAAATTCCGCTTCTCCGCAAATTTCCTTAAAATATCTGTTATAACAATATTACAGTAGATTTAAACCTTAAAATTAGCAAAACTCAAAGTTCAATCCGAAAGATACCTTTTTTATGTGCGATTATACACATGCAAGTCATTTTATGGAGAATTTATTTAATAAAAAGTATTGTTTGTTACAAATAATCATTTATTTATTCATTTATTTTAATCATTTAATCATAATTTGGCTTATAACTGCTAATTAAAAAGTCACTGCCAAGTCTCTGGCATTTAGCTTCCTCCTAATTAGCTTTTTTTCGTACCCAAAGCTTACTAAATTAAAAGTTAAAATTTAAAGCTTAATAATTGATAATTTCATGATTTAATTATTAATTATTCAACCAATAATTGACAATTATATATCTATAATAAATTATTTAATAAAATTTGATTAATAAAAGTAACTAAAACTAAATTGATTAATAATAAAAATAAAAAATTAATTAATGGAATTATTGAATAAAAATAACAATAAATTTCTGGTAATAACGTAGATTTTGGATTACTGCATAACTTGTAAATTTATTTTGTAATATATTATTCCTTTATTATCACTAAAGATTTGCTTAAATTGACAGAATAAAAAAAATAGCTTCCATGAGATTCGAACCTTCGTCAAAAGAATTGAGAATCGCTTACACAATCCAATGGACCAACGTAACCGATAACTTGATAAGACTTGATATAATATTTAAGGTGTGCCCCCCGGTGGGGGTTTGAGTATAAGGGTTTGTGTTTAAGTTGTTGTTTATAGCATTTGCTGTTTATATTATTGTTTTTAGATATTGCACTAAGTAGTAAATACGGTTACAGTGCATAGGTTATCAATTCCCGATCTTTCGGTAACTGTTACCATAGGCGCCGATACGTTACCGACCGCAGCGCAAGCTGTTATATCGGCGACATATTGGGTTATCGGTAGCGTGTTGAGATCTAGTAATATACGACCGTCGCGACGCCGCATGTGGGGGTACTAACTAACGCTCAAGTCGCCTCACTTGGGGCAACGAAGCTTGGGGGTATAGTCGGGGCCCCATGGAACTGTATAGGATAGTTATTGGAAGTTCGTGCCACTAGCAATTTTATTGTTGGAACTGGTAATGGTTCAGGTACTGATAACTACCAAAAAGTCTCTACAATGTACCTACCCCGGAACATTGTTATTATTGCAAAATTATGGCCAAAAATGCATTTTTTTTTGGTTTATCGTCTCTAGCTCTTTTATTATTAACTTTACGTGAAAAAGTTGAGAATGTTTTTTGTTCAGAATTAAATTTCCTATAAGGTACATGTGTTCTCGGATGCAAAATTGACTTTCTTCATCGCTAAATTGTTTAAAATAAAAAAAGTTTTTGTAAACTTTTATATTGCAATAGTTTATATAAAAAATACTTTTTTTAATCGAACTCACACTCAAACATATCTCTATAGTTCATACAACATAAAAATTTTAGTCCGACCTCGCTATCTCAAAATGGCGGCTTATTGTAAAATTATTAATCAGTATTTTCCAATTCATTTCAATTTTGCTCTAATTGCAATAAATTGATGGGACCACTTGGAATCGATAGCTTATGTCCTACTTAACAAACGCTTAAAATAACTTTTTTTCAAATTAATATTTAACAACATTTTTAGCAACAAATGTCTTTTTCAATATTGTTATCTCGGTCAATTTTAAAGTTACAGAAATGTGCTAAAGTGCATCGTAAAGTGCATATAAAACCATGAATTTTCATATATTTACTTTTAAGATTGGACCAATAGGAGCCGAGATAAAAAAAATTTTTCAATCGCCGATTGCGCCGAAACTACTTGATATTTTTTGTTGAAATTTAGCACAATGGTTGTTGAAATAATGCTCTAAAAGATGACATTTTATTGAATAGCTCTAGATGGTTTAGTTCGTCTAAAACGACTGACGAACAATGCGAGTTCAGCGCGCGCGGCCGCGCGGCTACTATTGCGCCGGCCAGGGAGGGCGGCGCAGTGGTGGGGGGACTGCCGCGCGACGGCGGACAGAATTCGGACACCTTAGTTGTAATTTGATTATCTTGTTAACCAAAACTGCTATTGCAATAAATTTTGTTTTCATTTAACCTGCTTTTTTCTCAGCTTTAACGCTATGCTAATTAAATTTTCATGGGTACAATACAAACACCCTAAATTACCAATTTTTTCGACAAAAATCTCTTATGGCTATATACAAAGCCTGCATTGCATTACAGAACATTTTTATGATGAATGTAAGTACTTATATAATGATAGTAAAGCAATGCATGCATGTAAAATCTATGAAAATAGGTATAAGAGATTTTTGTCGAAAAAATTGGTAATTTAGGGTGTTTGTATTGTACCCATGAAAATTTAATTAGCATAGCGTTAAAGCTGAGAAAAAAGCAGGTTAAATGAAAAAAAAGTTTATTGCAATAGCAGTTTTGGTTAACGAGATAATCAAATTACAACTAAGGTGTCCGAATTCTGTCCGCCGTCGCGCGGCAGTCCCCCCACCACTGCACCGCCCTCCCTGGCCGGCGCAGGAGTAGCCGCGCGGCCGCGCGCGCTGAACTCACATTGTTCGTCAGTCGTTTTAGACGAACTAAACCATCTAGAGCTATTCGATAAAATGTCATCTTTTAGAGCATTATTTCAACAACCACTGTGCTAAATTTCAACAAAAAATATCAAGTAGTTTCGGCGCAATCGGCGATTGAAAAATTTTTTTTATCTCGGCTCCTATTGGTCCAATCTTAAAAGTAAATATATGAAAATTCATGGTTTTATATGCACTTTACGATGCACTTTAGCACATTTCTGTAACTTTAAAATTGACCGAGATAACAATATTGAAAAAGACATTTGTTGCTAAAAATGTTGTTAAATATTAATTTGAAAAAAAGTTATTTTAAGCGTTTGTTAAGTAGGACATAAGCTATCGATTCCAAGTGGTCCCATCAATTTATTGCAATTAGAGCAAAATTGAAATGAATTGGAAAATACTGATTAATAATTTTACAATAAGCCGCCATTTTGAGATAGCGAGGTCGGACTAAAATTTTTATGTTGTATGAACTATAGAGATATGTTTGAGTGTGAGTTCGATTAAAAAAAGTATTTTTTATATAAACTATTGCAATATAAAAGTTTACAAAAACTTTTTTTATTTTAAACAATTTAGCGATGAAGAAAGTCAATTTTGCATCCGAGAACGCATGTACCTTATAGGAAATTTAATTCTGAACAAAAAACATTCTCAACTTTTTCACGTAAAGTTAATAATAAAAGAGCTAGAGACGATAAACCAAAAAAAATGCATTTTTGAACATAATTTTGCAATAATAACAATGTTCCGGGGTAGGTACATTGTAGAGACTTTTTGGTAGTTATCAGTACCTGAACCATTACCAGTTCCAACAATAAAATTGCTAGTGGCACGAACTTCCAATCAAAATCCCATGGGGCCCCGACTAGTAGGGCTTTGTGCTTCTATTGAGATCTATCTTCGTTGCCTATACATCATCGTAGTTATATATATATATATTTATATATATACATACTAAAATTCAAACAGCTTTATTTAATACTAGGATATCATTAGCGCGCGTAAACGCGCGCGAGGGTTATAAGTAGAGGGAAATGAGACCTCATCACCTTCAGCAGCACCATATAGTACCATGAGTAATAAATATTTCAAATCACATGAAATAAATGGAAAAAGGAATATAGCCCCTTTAACGCTATGCACTTAGACTATAGCACAATACTTTGATACTTTTAATTTATAATAATTAGTACAAAAAACTTAGCATAACCTATTAAATAAAAAAGTTTTTCCTGATCCTCCAGGTCCATCGATGTAGAAGCAATTATTTCCAGCATTATTATCAACATTACTTTGTTCATTAAATACCACATTTAAAATTTTATCAATTATTTCTTTTTGTTTATCATTAAGTTTATTCATTTTTTCCTGTGCAATATTGAAATAATTAGTTATATCTTCTGTATTATTTGAAGCCACATGATAGTTATCAATTATTTCTGTTAATTGGTGCAGTTGAGGAAATTCATTAATATTTTTACCTTCCGTTTCAAGTATAGATTGTATATCAATAATAGTTTTACAATAACTTTCATTTTGACTGAAATGTATAGTATAATCTTCGGACATTGAATCTTTAAAATCTTCCTAAAGCTTATCTGTATGAACAGGATTGCAATGTATCAAAATACGTACGAATAATCTTCTAAGTTGTCTTGGCATCATAAATACCTCTGCTTCTGACATTGCATTGGACCATTCAACGTCACTTTCTATAAAACCATAAGCTAAACAGGCTTCTGTAAAAGTTTGTTTCAATTCACCATTGACTGTTCTCAAATGTTCAAAACTTATTGCACCTTTAATTCTGAATAATAATATTCTTAAATGAAAGAGTTCAGTCTTCTTTTACACCATTTGCTTTCTGTAATACTATTACATTTTAATGTTTTAAAAATATAGTGTTCAGGAATATCAGAATAATAATATTGGCGTGCTTCTGGATCTCGAGCATTGAGTTGAAAGTAATCTACAAGCATACATACTTTATTCAATGAATTATTGATATTGTCTGAATCAGTATGAACAGTGATATTTTGACAATCTGGAAGATGTAATGGTAATCGATCAACTGAGTGACTTTTTGCTTGTAATGCTTTGGATAAAATTTGCCATACTGCTTCTACTGGAACTACATAACGTGTATCGACAAATTGACTAATTTCATCGTGTTCAATGACTGAAGTATCAGTAATACTGTTAGTAATTATTACTGATGCTGCATCATTTCCTTTATATAAATATTTATGTAAATATTTAACAGATTTGATACTCGAACATATTTCAACATTTGTGACAATTAAATCTTAAAGATAACTCTGGGCAATAAGGCACAACAAAGCGATTATCTACTTTATAATTATTATGACGCATATAAGTTTTTCCAGTATTCTTTCTACGATAAATTGGATAACTATTTTCATTAATCAAGGGGCGCGGTAGCGCCACGATGGCAAATATAAGGTACTTTAGACACTTTAGTACGTACGCCGCCGTCGGGCGCTAGCCAGACCCTATTATACTTTGAACTTGCCCTGTTGGAACCTTGACGTACGGTTTTTTTCGTATTGACTGCTTCGTTTCTTACGTACGAGCGCTTAAATGAAAGCTTGCGACGAAAGTAATAAAATCACATCAGGGCCATATTTTGTGAAATTGCTTCTATCGAATGATATTGTAAAGTGAAAGTTCGGACTCCTCAATTCTCCTCACGGGAGAACAATTATTCGACGGATATCCGGTGACGTAGTATCTACGTCATTCTGGGCTATATAGATATACTTCAGTATACGTTATTTTTCCGCAGACGACAGACGATGTTTTCATACACAGTGTTATTTTTTATCAACATGAATTTTCTTTTGCTGTTTCTGTATATATATATATATATTGCTAAATATTGTTAAATAATAACATAAATATAGATTTTAAAAAAGTGTCAAATATAATTAATATTTTTGTTTTACACGGTTATGGAAAAAATGAATTACGAGAACACAATCAGATAAGTATTAGTTTTATATCACATTTAAATATATTATATATATATATAGAATTTTATGAACTTATTCTTTGTTTAAATGTTTTTTTATTTTTTCAGATTTTTATAAGTTATTATTTACCATATTGGTTCATGTGAGGTTATATGCTTGGAGCAAATACTGGAAAACAAAAAAGTTCCTGTTTTTATCAGCCTCATTGTTTGTGTTTATTAACAAACTAGGAAAATAGCTGGCATATCTATTAAATTTAGACCAGCAATTGGAATAGAGTAAGCGTAAGTTTTTTATTTTTGCATAATTTCTTATCGCAATATAATTAGAGTCATTAAGTAAGATATTGCAAAACAAAAAGATTTCTGTGTGTGAATATATTGAAATATTCTATCGGCCTCACTGATTCTATTTATTACCAGACTAGTAAATAGCTGGCATATCAATTAAGTTTAGACCAGCAATCGGAATCAAGTAATTGTAATTGCATATACAGTTTATGTGTGCAGACAAGCAGACACTAAGTGTATTTACATTTTAATAATTTAAGATTTTATTTTTAAACAATACACATGTAGTGTTAAAGAATATATATACTTGATATGTTTTATGATGTTACAATAAATAACTAGTGAAGTGATTTATTATTTTGAAAACAATACGGATATTAATTAAGACATGACTAATAGGCTAGAATTAGATAAGTATTTAGTTTTACTTTTTTTATAAATCTTACATAATATAATGAAAGATTTTGTGAACTGATTCTTTGTTAAAATGTTCTCTTTTATTTTTCAGGTTTTATTGGATTGAAAGGCATACAACTATCAGGATGCATTTTCTTGTGATGTGACAAGCTAGTGAAGTGTAAAGTATTTAATGATTCATCTTTCAAGAAAGTTTACGTTGTTGAAGTGAATATGTAACTTTTTCTATCGTCTCCTGGGTTCACCTTTCAAGCAAGTTTCTACATTCTTGAAGTGGATGTGTAATTTTTTCCATCGTCTCCTGGGAGGTAGACTCTCAGGCTATTTGTCGAAAGGGATCCTGATGAGAAGCTAGTGAAAGTGTTGTATTTTCATCATCCAAGAATCAAAGAAAATTTACACAGAATTTCCAGTTTATATAATTTTCTTGTGATGTGACAAGTTGGTTAAGTGTTAGGATTATATTCAATCTTCCACGCAAGAAAGTTTCTACAATTGTGGAAGTGCTTATGAACAATTATTAAATTTTCCTATCGTCTCCTGGGAGATAGACTCTCAGGCTATACATCGAAAGGGATCCTTACAAATAGCTAGTGTGTTTTATTTTCTTGGTTCAAGAATCGAAGAAAGTTTTAACAGAGAATATTCAGTATAAGGAAAAAATTGTCTTGTACTGTGAGAAGCTAGTGAAGTGTCAAGAATATGCATCGCTCATGCATGAAAGTTTCTAAGTTGTTTAAGTGTATATGAATAATTCATAACTTTTCCTATCGTCTCCTGGGAGGTAGACTCTCAGGCTATTCGTCGAAAGGGATCCTGATGAGAAGCTAGTGAAAGTGTTGTATTTTCATCGTCCAAGAATCAAAGAAAATATAATTTTCTTGTGATGTGACAAGTTGGTTGATTGTTACGATTATATTCAATCCTCCACGCAAGAAAGTTTCTACAATTGTGGAAATGCTTATGTTAACTTTTCCTATCGTCTCCTGGGAGATAGACTCTGAGGCTGTACGTCGAAAAGAATTCTTATGAATAGATAGTAAAAGTGTTTTATTTTCTTGGTTCAGAGAATATTCAGTTTATATAAGGAAAAAATTGTCTTGTATTGTGAGAAGCTAGTGAAGTGTCAAGAATATGCATCGCTCATGCATGAAAGTTTCTAAGTTGTTTAAGTGTATATGAATAATTGAATAATTCATAACTTTTCCTATCGTCTCCTGGGAGGTAGACTCTCAGGCTATTCGTCGAAAGGGATCCTGATGAGAAGCTAGTGAAAGTCTTTTATTTTTATGGTTCAAGAATCAAAGAAAATTTATACAGAATTTCCTGTTTATATAATTTTCTTGTGATGTGACAAGTTGGTTGAGTGTTACGATTATATTCAATCTTCCACGCAAGAAAGTTTCTACAATTGTGGAAGTGCTTATGTTAACTTTTCCTAACGTCTCCTGGGAGATAGACTCTGAGGCTGTACGTCAAAAAGAATTCTTATGAATAGATAGTAAAAGTGTTTTATTTTCTTGGTTCAGAGAATATTCAGTTTATATAAGGAAAAAATTATTTTCTATTGTGAGAAGCTAGTGAAGTGTCCAAGAATATGCATCGCTCATGCATGAAAGTTTCTAAGTTGTTTAAGTGTATATGAATAGTTTATAACTTTTCCTATCGTCTCCTGGGAGGTACACTCTCAGGCTGTTTCGTCGAAAGGGATTCTTATGAATAGCTAGAGAAAGTGTTTTATTTTGTTTTTAAATTACCGTCAATATTTCCTAAAAATTTTTTAAATTGTTCCAAAGTCTAATTTTGGTACATTTATGCATTTATTAGAGAGAGATGGAAAGATAGTTCCTTCTGCTAGAGCTTAATTTGCTCTGTCTTCAAAAATATTTTTTAAAATTTATTTTTAAATGAAACTAAATAAAAATGATTAATGAGCATGGATGTATTGATTATAATTAATGGTTTATAGACTTTTATATAAGTCAAATAACCTTGAAACTATTACATATGGAGTATATGGCACCCGGGTGCGCTTTTCAAAGTATAAAATCTTGATTAGTTTATTTTAATTATTATAAATGTTAAAACTGAATGTATAGGGATATTCTATAGTATTTTTATAATGTCGTGCAACAAAATTTCTCTGGATTACGCTAATATTTCACTGTTTTACCTACATTTTTTAACAAGTCATTTTTAATAAACTTGTGCTTTTTAATAAATGAGCTGTTATATTTATTTCTCACAGAGAAACCAAGACCTGTGATATTCTGGGACTTTCACAGGTTCTTTTATAATGAGTTAAGCTATCTTTTCAAATGTTTGTGTCTTCGATATTGATGATCGATCAAGCTGAACACTTGTTTTTAAGGCTTAAAAGGTTTATACGTAGAATCACTCAGAAGCATTTTGGTCACTCTGAAAATTAAAAATAACTAAGTTTTCGTTAAACATACCAATCAGAGGGATATCATGAGAAATTTGAAGTTTACCATATAGACCAATTTCAAAATAATCATCATATAAGGCATTCAAAATCGAAGAGCTAAAAATTGGTCTAGACGATTAACTTTAAATTTCATATGCTATCCCTCTGATTGATTTGCTCAATTCAAAAATAGTTATTTTTAATTTTCAGAATGCCCAGAGTTCAGGCAAATTCCAGAATGTGGGTTTAACAC